>JBAMJV010000912.1:0-31908 GCA_037951105.1 Echinarachnius parma | reverse complement strand
TTGATTATTTGTATGTATACTTGTGTGAATGTGTATTTTTGTTTGCGTGACATTTATTTGTGTATTTTATTTCATAGTGTCTCAGGACTGTAGCATTAAACGATACTGTATTGTACAAGCACTGCTTTTTAGTGGACCCCTCTTGTTTCCAATATGTATACCTTAATATTTGTAAATGATTATAATTGATTTGTAATGTTTTGTTGGAAACACGAATATATTAAATTGAATTGAATTGAATTGTAGTTTGGGGTAGACGGTACATTTTAAATGAGAGAAGTAAGCCAACCAATGTGTATAACACTTCATTATACATTATACTTAGTAATATAATCTTATTTTTAAATTTCTGTGATCGTATACCAACATAATTATCGACCCTGTCCTTTAATTATTTTTCTTCGACCCCCTCCAAAAAAGAATGTTACCCGTTTGCGCCTCAGAATGTGAAAGCTAATCGATACCAAACCGAACGTGCAAGATCCAGCGTTGGTAAGAAATGAAATCATAGACGGTGTAAAGGGGGGGGGGGGGGGGGGTGTGGGTAGTGGTGGGGAGTGATGAGGGTTATCGCGATTAGGTAGGGGGCAAACTGAGGCCTAAAATAAGTATATATTCTCGTTATTAACTCTTGCCTTGCCATGCCAGTATATGAAACTCATAGCCTATGCCACCGCAGTTAATGTGTGCTGCTTTTACTGTACAGAAAAAACAGCAACTAATACTAATGTTAAATAACGTGGTATATGGACTCTTCTGCTCTGACGCAAGGGGACCTTTTAAGACCATCGTCATGCGTGGGGACGCTTCATCTCGATTCGCCATTTTGAACTATGTATGCTAATTCGTGGGTTACACACCGTGCGCAAGGGCGTTGGCAAGATGGCGCCACGCGTCTGATTTACGAACCCGACCCACCTTTAAACCACGTTGTCCGCCAGTACGGTATGTGAATCGCGTCAGTGGCGTAGTGTGGTTGGATTAGTATGCTTTCTGATGTTTTGTATATTTCTTAATTTTTGAAGGGATGCCCCCCTTAATTTGTACATATTGTTTTTGTTTTTTTAGTATTGGGGGGAGGGGGGGGGGGGGGGCTGTGGCCTACACCCCCACCCGTAGCTATACATTATACGCCTCTGTATTGTGTCCTTGAATAACCTTAACGACAAGCTCGGTTATCATGATTACGTTCTTGCATTACATGTCTTGCCGCGGGAGGAGATTGGTAAATGTAACCTTACTGCAGCAAGATAATGTTATCAACGCTTAAAGGCACATTATAGCTTTTGGAGCACCACTAAATTACTATCCCAACAAACCTTTGAATTATAAATAACAACATTGCAAAATGAAATCAATATCACTTATAACTGAATTATGGAATACCAATTTGACGTATAGTAAAATAAACAAAAAACACTGCGGACTATATTTTCCTTCCGATTGTTACGGACATTAGAAGGAATTTAGCAAGTCACATTTCTCTGTCATTACTAGCGTACAGTCCCATAATGATTATCAGTGATGTTGTTTGATTTTATGTCGTTAAAAGGACATATTAATATATTTAAACTTTTGTATTGTTTATATTTTTGTATTACAGAAGGTTTAGGCCTTGTCTTTAAATGCATTATGTTGCATGTTTTTTTATTTGTATTTTTCACATAACTATGCAGTAAGCAATACTTTACAGTTATTTATTTCTTTACTAATATCTTTTTATTGTTTATATGTAAATTGAATTCATTAATTTTTATTTTTATTATCATGTTAGGGGGGGGGGGGGGGTGGTCCTTATTATTGAATAGGCATTTTCCAAAACCACAAAACATACTAACAACTCTAGTGATTCACTCATTCCTGGTTAAATTCATAGAAGCATGGAACCGGTTTTGGTTTTTCGAATTTCCTATTCTCTAAAAAGATATTTACGAATGAAGTGGTCGGTTTTTTAATTATCCACTAGAAAGCAGTACATGTGTAATGAGTCAGTGCAATGAGTTAGGGACTATCACTTTGCATTTTCACAGTTATTTACTCGGCCATATAACATTAATTCAATATAAAATGTTCACACATTACTGAAAGTGGACATATCAGGGGGTGTATTCTGAAGTTAAAATTTATTTTATCTACGTCATATCTACGTCACTAAAATATATTTTAGCACATCACTATTCCTTAAGTACAGTGTAATATTTTAGTGACGTAGATATGACGTAGATACAATAAATGTTAACTTAAAATCGTTTTCAGAATCACAAAAATACACATTTTACCAATCATTCATCACTTTTTGCACAATCATGTTAACAAAGTTATTAGATCCCTTTGAGCGGCCATAACATTATATAATCGCCTCCCTCCCACGTACCGGGAAACATGTAACACAATCACGATAAGCGGAAATATCTCAGATAGACTAAATAGTAATTATAATTCAAATGCATTCCTTTGTATCGAATAAGGCCAAATAGCATGGTAGATACAACTGGAGCGTTTTCTACTCAGAAGTGAGAGGGGCTATTTAAAGGGGACCACCAGGCAAAGAACAACACATTATTATATGTTTTGGTACCGTTTTGTGATATCAAATAGATACCCAACATTTTGCAAAGGGTTGTGTAATTCATAAACGAAGCAATTAATTTCCACCACTTACGGAACCACTGCTATTTACTGGTTCCATACGGGCCAACCATTTGCGAGTGCGCCAATGCAGCTATTCACGCGCACGTTTGTAAACAATAGATTCCCGGGCGATTCGTTCGCTCTGCACGCATTGCAATTCACCGCACACATAGCAGTCTGCGTAATTCAGACCGCATAAACGCATGCTTTAGAATGGTGATGCGTTTCCAATTATTTTTTTTTCTTTCTGGAAACATATTTTTGTGAACTTGTTGATGGAATGGAATACTAAAGATGTTTAATACCTTTCTTTAATAAGAATATTATTTTTGGGTGGTGGTACCCTTTAATACACGTTGTCCGCCCGGAAGATATTGTATTGTGCATGGCGTATTTTGGGTAGGGGGAAGGAGGGCTCCCAAAAGTTGAATAGGCCTTTAAGCTTCCATACCATTAATTATATTGGAGTAATTTTATATATTTTATCGCCTCCCTCCCACGTCCCGGGAAACATTTAACACGATAACGATAAGCGGCGATATCTCAGATAGACTTGGTCATTCACCTCACTCCTTTCCCTCCGATTGGGTATAAAAAGTGGCGTAGCCAGTAATTTTTCAAGGGGGGGGCTCCAACCTGCGTGTGTGTAAGCGCGATCCGCTTCGGGTCGGTCGGGTCCAGGGGGGTGTTTCACAAAGATCCTAAGTTGAACTTATCTCTAAGTTGGACTTAAAAAGTATGGAAAGCCATTAGTTTCTTTGAAAAATTGATTTAAAAGTCATTTTTCAAAGGCATAAAATGTTGATTTAAATCATTAATATTGTCTATTATCAAGGAGATTCCATGTTTTTTATGTAAAATTTATGACAATCTAAAATACTTGCATTCTTGGTTTTGAATATAGTTTATTCTAAGGCTACATATGACTTTCCATAATAGATAAGTCCAACTTAGAGTTAAGTTCAACTTAGGATCTTTGTGAAACACACCCCAGTGTGCGGAGTACCCGGAAGCATTTGGCTTTTAGTTATTCAGAGCCCAGAAATACAAATTATATAGGCTTATAACAAGCAAGCAACAAGCAAAAAAAAAAAAAAAAAAAAAGGGCCTGAGGAGGCGGGGAAGGAGAGGGAATGGGGGGGGGGGGGGGGGGGGAGGGGGGGGGGGGTTGGGCCCAGGAGACCATCAAATATGATTATATCTATCTATACATTTGTATAATTATTAGTATCATGGAGATTGTGTTGCAAATATATATCTATCCTCGAATAACCTCAAGAGCTCAATATTATCCTCACAAACCACATGTCATGCCGTGGGAGGAGGCTGATAGATAAAGTAACACATTCAAATGATTAAAGGTACATGCAGTTAGGATTCGTAAATCAGCCGCGTGGTACCATCATGAGAACGCCTTGCCGACGCACAGTGCGAAATACACACTGGCACAGCGCACAAACCAGCCTAGTTACGATTTTCGGAGTTAAAGAGGTTCGATCCCTATACGCACGACATGCTCTTATACTACCCCCTACGGGGTGTTTCACAAAGATCCTAAGTTGAACTTAACTCTAAGTTGGACTATTAAGTTGGAAAGCCATTTGTAGCCTTGGAATAAAATATATTAAAAAGCAAAAATGCAAGTACTTTTCATGAATTTTATATCTAGAACACGAAATCTCCTTGATAATAACAAATATTAATGCTTTGAATCGACAATTTTATGCCTTCTAAAAAAGAACTTAAAAAACAAAAATCCAAAGAAACCAACGGCTTTCCATAATTTTTAAGTCAAACTTAGTGTTAAGTTTGACTTGAGATCTTTGTGAAACATCCCAGAGACAATTTTATATGGTTAATAGCCCGGTCACATATCAACGGATTGCGTAAACGGACGTCAAATGGAGAGCTCAATTTTCCATCCGTTCGTCTCCGTTCGTATGCGTTTCTTGTCCGTTCCTTGTCCGGTGATGTACGTTGTTCTATGTTTTGTACATAAAGCAATAGAGACGACTTTCATCACCGGATAATTTCGTTTCACAAATTGTCTATTCGTTGGGCATTCGCTTCCGCTATCCCTTGATATCTGACCGGGCCATTATGGTCGCTTCTACACCCGGTTCGTCTACATCTCATTTTGGTCTACTGAAACTTTCCTTCTATAAACTCAAAACTTGACCTCAACCCTATAAACCCAACCCTAATCCCAACTCCTAATGGCCCGGTCAGATATCAACGGATATCGGAAACGTATGCCCAACGAATAGACAATTTGCGAAATTAAATTATCCGGTGATGAAAGTCGTCTCCATTGCTTCATGTTCAAAACATAGAACAACGTACATCACCGGACGAGGAACGGACAAGAAACGTATAGAACGGATGGAAAATTTAGCTCTCCGTTTGACATCCGTTTGCGCAATCCGTTGATATGTGACCGGGCTATAAACCCTCTCCACTACCCTCAATCCTAGTCCTAAGCCTACACATTCTGATTTTGCAACATGTGCAAGTAGCCAACATGAGAGTGCTGTCAAACCTGTCTTAGTGGCCACCTGTCTATAGCAGTCAACTTACCTATAGTGGCCACCAACTGTACAGTGATCCACTGCAGAGAAAATTAATATTATGATGGAAACTGTCTATAGAGGTCAACTGTCTACAGTGTCCACTTTTTTGTTCCTCTCAGGTACAGGTAGTCACTATACACACACGTTTGACTACATACCAAATGGTGTGTAGTCCAAGAAGCAAGTGACCCAGATAGATGTGGGGAGGGGGGGGGGGGGGGTGAATAACCTTATGTGTTAAATCATGAATTTACCATATTTGGGGCGGGCTGTGGCCCGGTTCACCTCCCTGAGTCTATGTGCCCTTGAATGACCTCATGTGCTCAATCATGAATGCACAATATGTTCCGTTGTAGGAGGAGATTTGTACCAAATAAAACCGAGGGGGGGGGGGGGGGGGGTGGCCCGAATCCCCCCCCCCCCTGGGTCTATGTGCCTTTGAATAACCTCATGTGCTCAATCATGAATGCACTATGTGTTCCGTTGTAGGAGGAGATTTGTACCAAATAAAACCGTGGGGCAATATTAATATAAATTTTTTTTCACGCTTAAAGGTATTGTATCTCTTTAGATTGGAGGCATCACCAAACATCCCATGAACACCAATGTTACTATGCTACATCCAATTTTCAAATTTGAATTCGGAAACCATGGAAACGTACAGTGTTACCGGATTCGATTGATGCATGAAATACAACTGATTAGTAGTCTTACTCTCAGATTAGTTTCTTTTTTGGTGAACCCTTTTTAATATGTTTAACGGATTATTATTATCCTCTCTCATAGTTAGAAGACAATCAGTCAATCCCCATGTTACAACGCATGTCTGATTATGACACTTTCGTTGCGCTTAACCGAAATTAATTAAGTGTTTGAACATCAAGTGCAATGAAGGGTGTTGGGGCTGCAAGACCAAGTCTGTGTCTCTGAGACAGACACTGATATCGGCGGCCAAACGTCACTTTAATTTCTCGAAGACTTTGTTTTAAAATATTATATATTGTTTGAACCGTTTGCAGACTTGTATATTTTAGATTTGCAAAGAAGGATAATAACAGCATCGCACTTAAAGGGGACCACCGGGCAAATAACAACACATTACTATATGTTTTGGTACTGTTTTGTGATATCAAATAGATACCCAACATTTTACAAAGGGTTGCGTAATTCATAAACAAAGCAATTAATTTCCACCACTTACGGAACCACTACTATTTCCTGGTTCCTGGTTTGCGAGTGCGCCAATGCTATTCACGCGTACGTTTGTAGGCAATATAATCCAGGGCGATTCGCTTGCCGTGCTGCACACGCAGTAGTCTACTCAATTCAGACCGCATGAACGCATGCTTTAGAATGGTGATGCGTTTTCCAATTATATATTTTTTTTTGGAAAACCTATTTTTGTGAACTTATTGATGAAATGGAATACTAAAGATGTTACCTTTCTATAATAAGAATATTAGATTTGGGTGGTGGTACCCTTTAAAGCAAGGAAGGGGGTAATAAACGCAAAGGACAACATGAAACCGGAGACAATTTTCGACACAGGTGGTGGAGAATCTCGTTCAATTATATCCATGATGTAGGGACATTTATCCTTGAAAAACCTCAACTTTCGTCCTTTATTTCGATTGAAAAATACATTTAATGCTCTGAAATTGTCTACGTAAAACAAAGAAGAGGTTAGTGTTTTATAACAAGAGGACATTTTCTACACAGGTGGCGAAATTTCGTTCCATCATGGACATAATAATCCTTAAATAACTTCAATTATCGTGATAATTATATACCGTCTGTTTTGCAGTGAGAGGATATTGATTAATAAGTTGTAATAGTTACAATTTTCTACTTAACACAACGAAGAGGTCGTGTTTCATCACTATAGACAATTTTCTACAAAAGTGGCAAAATTTCGTTCAATCAGGAACATAATAATCCTTGAATAACTTCAATTATCGTCATAATGATATGCCGTCTGTTTTGCAGTGAGAGGAGGATATTGATTAATTAGTTGTGATAGTTATGCTCTGAAACTTTCTACGTAACACGAACAAGAGATCGTGCTTCATCACTACAGGCAATCTTCTACACAGGTGGTGGAGAATCTCGTTCAATTATATCTATGATGTATGTATATTATGTCCATGATTGAACGAAATTCAGCCACCTGTATAGGAAATTACTTCTAGTGATAAAACACGACATCTTCTTTGTGCTATACGTAGAAAATATCAGAGCATTAAATGTACTTGTCAATGGACAAACATTGAGGTTATTCAAGGATAAATTTGATCCTTGAATAACCTCACTAGTCGTCCTATAAATATTCCGTCTGTTTATCAGTCTGAGAGGAAATTGATGAATAAAATGTTTATGGACTGGAATTGTCTACATTATACGAGGTAGATAACTTGGTCCTTCACCTCAATCCTTCCTCCTAAACTTCATATACCTCGTTTGAGATGAGTTAACTGCGCCCTTAGCACCTTGGAAAAGGTGGAATTGACGCATTAGAAGCCTTCTATTTCATTATTATAACTGAATCCGAAATCAATTACTTAAATACCACATTTTCACAAGTGGGCGCGAATATTGTAATCAAAATAAAAATGTAGATTCTGAACAACAAAAACAAACATTATAAACTTGTTCATGCTGGAAAATTACAGTACTTGTTAATGTATCAAATCAAGAAACTGGAGAAATACGACGTATCGCCCATTGACAAACAACTTTATCTGAGCTCTGGCAAGTCTTCAAGTTTATTGATGCAAACAAGTTGAGCCGTGTTCCTCTAAATTGTATAATTGAACATCGACCAAACTTTATAAACTACGGTAGATGTAAACTAAGTACTTCAAGTCGTACAATTATTCAGTGTTAAATTATCTCAAAAGAAAAACATGGACTAGAGATCTACTAACAGTGAGTCATTTTGGTCATCGGCTATTACAAATCTATTTAATAGATATTGTGAAATTATTAAGACTTTGAAGACTCGAATCATGATCAATGCATTTACAAATTAATTAACATGAAGTTTGTATGGTTTGCAAATGTATACCTCTATATGTATTGCATGGCTTTATTGTTTTCTAAAATTAAATATGCGATGTATGCGCATCTTTACAAACAGATTGTTCAGCTTTTGAAAATGCTCACATAATTGTAATATCTTCAGAAGCTGAATCATATTCTTGAAAAAAAAAAAAATAAAGTCAAGTCTAAATTTCAATATCTAAAACACACCTTTTCAATTTGGGAGGGTTCCAAAACTCGAATGCAACTTTAAGAGCTCAATTATATCTTCGCCACATGCTTTGTCATGGGAGGAGATAGCTCCGCTTGGTTACCTTATCTAATCATGCTAATTGTCGATCAGGCGGTCGCTCGACGACCATGAATATCACTGATTTCGTTACTGAGAAGCAATTGCAAAAAGGTGAAGGTAAATGTGACGAAGAAGAAGAAGAAGGAGGAGAAGAAGGAGAAATTATATTTCAGATTTTGCATTTTCGGAAACTTCAAAATCTTTTTTTCAAAGATGCATATATCGCATACATATTTGTTCAATGATTTACCTCTTTTCATGCATTAATGTGCAACCCATAAAAACCCGTTAGTGAAGACATTCGAAAAGGTTTCGAAAAGTTCGTTCCTCCAAGGGTTAAATGACTTGACAAGATTATAATAGATATATTTTAGACCATAGACCGAAATGGCCGATAAGTTGATCTGTAGTCTCTGTTGTTATCTTCTACATTATTCAATTTTATTTCAAGAAAATATAAATATGTATAACAAGAAACATTGTACGATTTGTAAGTACTAGGTTTATATCTACCATAGATTATCAAATAGTGTCAACGTACAATACAACTGACTGGAACACAAGGAAGAAGAAGAAGAAGAAGAAGAAGAAGAAGAAGAAGAAGAAGAAGAAGAAGAAGAAGAAGAAGAAGAAGAAGAAGAAGAAGAAGAAGAAGAAGAAGAAGAAGAAGAAGAAGAAGAAGAAGAAGAAGAAGAAGAAGAAGAAGAAGAAGAAGAAGAAGAAGAAGAAGAAGAAGAAGAAGAAGAAGAAGAAGAAGAAGAAGAAGAAGAGGAAGAAAAAGAAGAAGAGAAAAAAGAAGAATAATTAGAAAGAGGAAGAAGATGACGAAAAGGAACAAGGTGTAGGAGGAAGAGGAGGAGAAGGAGGAGGAGGAGGAGGAGGAGGAGGGGGAGAACCCTTACCCGAGTACTAAAGTAGGCTTCAAAACAGGTGTGATATGACGGATAATAGCTTCCACCGCATTAATTGTTTTCCAATGAACGATATTATATTCATAGCAAAGATGACTATACAATGAAACGAAAGTAATATCAGCTTGAAATGCATTTTCATCCATCACAGCTTTTAATATTTCGTCGGATGAAAGTGGGGCAGACAAATTAATAATTGTAGTAGATGACACATTGATACATCTGTGCAGATGGACAATACATTATGTGTCTGTAACACATATCAACCTTACCAATCATAGCATACATCTTTGTGCCAAAATTGTACGTTGAACATATTAAAGTAATTCATTAACGTTGTGAATTCCAACCAAAATCACTTAGAGCTTTCTTATTTGTCCAGTTGTTCCTTACATGGTGTGGCCTATCTTAATAGAAGAATGGAATGGGTTTTCATTATTCAAATGTTTCTCTAATAATGGAGGTGTTTAGGATTGAATCAAAATCGATCCATGAAGGCTTTTCGGGTGAAGCCAAAGTCATGATAAAACTTTGACATATCCTTTTACCTTTTTTGTTCTACTTGGTGAACATTGCTTTTTAAAGATGAATCTATCACACTTCATGATTAAGAAGAGTCTTACAAAGATATTGGTATATGAATTAAGTCTCAAATACCACTTTCGGAGAAATCTGATGAAGTTAATGGATTACTTTAAAATAATTATAGCCGTGCTTTTAAAATGCCCGAATGGAATGCCAAATCGGGCGAGGGAGGTGATCGAGGTTAAAGGGATCTAGTAAATGTGTTGACATGTACAAAAACTGATGAAGAGTTAATAAAATATGTATTTCTGTAATTCGATATGTCCATTGAGTGATGTGGGGAAATATCATGGTAAATGAAAGTCATATGATTGAGTAATGGTCGAAAATGTAAAGTGGTATTTGCCTACCAATTGCAAATTACCTTGTACACAATGAAAGTCTCCCATATCCAAATACTTCAATCATAAATATCTTTATATCGAAAGAGAAATTTGGAAACCGTAACGCGTTTCATGGTTCTATTGGTAATACGAAGTATGTGAGAACCGCTAGAGAATATTGTTTTGTTTATTCTGACAATGTTACCATAGATAGCTTTAACACGATATCATGTGGGCGCTTTTATTGCTCTTTAGGGAATTCAGCGTGATTAAAGTTGAATCGTAAATGCCGATGACATCGTGGTATTAAATGAAGAGCTGAAGAGCTTAGTTCCAAACGGAGCTAAATCCACTTTCCATAACAATTGAGATAACGATATCAGTACAGTAATAAGCTACGTAGCTATCTAGAAATCCAAATATTAGGACAAATTACACAATCAAAATGAAAATATGAAACGTTTTTAAATTTATATTCCCATATGCATGTGTACAAAGTTGGGCAAAGAAACCTGTTTTTTTCTCGAAAGGTGAACAAGTGGATTTAGCGCCTTTTGGAAAATGCAAGGATGAATAAAGTGCAATGGACACATGACCAGTGCATAGGCCCATCCTACACAATGCTCCACTTGGAGTAGAGTGCATATAACCTATACATCATTGAGGGTGCTGTATGGTACAACAACTATAACAACTATAACATAATAATATCACTATAATACCATCATCATCATTAAAGAAATATCAATTTCATAAGCAGCAGTATGGCTACCAGTAATAACGCAATGAGAAGTGGACACGCTTAAATGATCAAGCTTGGGTTGATATGCATATATACAGCAGCCCTTTAATAACAAATTAACTAATATATGGTTATTACCCCTGAGTATAATGTTCCATACTAGTTGTTAGACCAGCGTATTGGTTCTCAACTCCCAGGTAATACTCGTATTACCACCGAGTACAATGTTCCACACTGTTTTGTTATAATTATACCAGCGTAATGGTTCAAAACAACGTGTCATTGGGTTTGGGCTTTTGATAGTAAGTTGGAGCTTTTGATGAGTCGTTGTTTAAACGTCATTTGAGCTATGTAAAACAAAAACGCGTGTGCCCTTTTTACGTTTACCGAATGTAATTTTAAACTCGCTATATAAAGTTGGCATACTTGTACAAATGCATATCCTTTTAGTTGCATGTATTGATAGCAAATTCGACAATGTTGTATTGTATTACTAATATTTTGAAGGATAGCAATAAACAGTTTGGACACAAACTGACAAAACCCTACTTTTTATAGACAAAAACAAAACCTAAATCAACCTAGATTTTAGTAAAAATTTAATAACAAATTCTATATATTATTTAGACATTGTTTTTCCTAGTTCATATACTTGAATGTAAACGTGTCCTTCTGAGGTATTTTGGCAAATGTATGAGACAAACATTATGGGGCATTTTGATCCATGAGTATAGAATTACTCGTTTTCACTATCTAAGACTTAAAAATACCAGGTGCTCTACAAAGGAAGGTAACATAAGAACATCGGTTGTTTTTTAAGTTTCGGGTTTTCCCCCCAGGCGTCATAAGAGGTGTTTAAGAATTGCCATGGTCATTTTGTGTAGGCACCTGAAGCTGTTCGCGTACATTGATTGACGGATACAACGACATGAACGAGGAAGGTTTAAGTTACTTCAACCCATCAGGCCCACATCTGCATGTTAATTGTAGGCACATGGAATTTTCTTGAAACAACACATACGTATTTTCAACAATTTCAACAATTTCAACAATAGCAACAACAAGATCAGCAACAAACAACATCAACAACAACAGTAACGACGACGACGACAACATTATCAATAACAACTTCAACAGCACCATCATATCGATGTTATGCACTTCTATAGCATTTATTTTATACAAGTACTTAGCCCTAAATGTACATCCATTTCGTAGTGTAAATAATTCAAATGATGCCGGAAAAAACAACCCCATGTCTACGTGGTATTTCCGCACTTCATACAATGGACAAAGGGTTAAAACAGTTTTGGTAAGGCTGAACTTTACTAACCAAACCTGGACAGTAACATTATAAACTAAAAGTTATAACTCCACCATGCTCCAAAAGGTATACAAAATTACAAACGACTAAGTAAAAAGCCCGTTATCATTCAAAAAGAGCCATTAAAACACAAGAGGGCGATTTCTAAAAAGGTATTGGTTTTAACCATTTTTCATACACAATTATGCATGTGATGTTTTATTGAAATAATGATTAAATAGAGAGATCATCAACAACTATTTAAAAAACGCTTTTGAACATTTTTGAAAAAGTGCAAGCACTCTTTTATTTTTTGAAAAAATCATCTAATTATTTGGGCTCCAAATAATTATAAGATTAGATATATTTATTGATATTTCAGCCATTTCTGGGTCGATTTTGACCAAATAAAGTTTATTCTGCCATTAAAATTGCATGTTCTCTCAAATTCGACACTCAGTTTTTCATTACCTCACAAAAAAATTGTGATGTGTAGCGCCCTCTCTACCAAAACTAAACTACCCCTTTAATTAAAGTGGACTTCCACACGAGTTCAAGCTTCTAATGATTGAAAGACAGATATTCTAGGTCAATAAACACAATTTTGTATGAAAAAAGTATGATTGTGAGTTCTTATAATTGGCTTTGAAATTCTAATGACACAAATTCGCGAGCGAGCTTGTTCTATCCCACAATGCACCAATTTGTGACGTGCGACCCTCACTATGCGCCTATCTATGTTTTTACACTGCAGCGAATGTGTTCTTTTGATCGGACCAATACAATGCTCGATCATGAATAGTTTAGTCCACGATGCGCCACTCAACCGTGCCTTTGAGCATTACTACATTGTTGAACCGTTTGAAAATACTTGCCTGCCCGAAATTGTAACACGTTTGGCTTTCATTGGAATTTGAATAGACACAAAGTCCTGAAAACGTGGTTATTGAATGTGCTGGCTCTGTATGACCGGCTATTATGAATGACACATGCAGTGAGCACAATGCAGTGGCACCGGATTCAAGCCTACTCAAGAAATTGAGCAAAGTGAGGGTGCTACGTAAGGGTCTCATGATTGTGTGCAGTAAATTTAATTATTTCCTCAGAGTTAATGACATTAGAAAAATCTTTTAGAAATCAACCAAAGAGAGTCAAATCCTGAAAATATTCAAGCACATCCCTAGATTTATTTCCAATATACTGTATTTTGTTTAAACTCGTCCGGAATTCTCCTTTAAGGAATCGTTGCCACGGAGCTCAAGGACACTGTTTCTATGAAAGAAGCAATTCATACCTGTTTTGCTAGGCTCAAGTTACCCGATGTCCCAGCTCAGTAGGTACCGACGACCACTCTAGCCATGCAGAATGCGATGAGCAACGCCAATTTACATTTTAAGAGCATAATTTAAAAAGACGAGTCTGTGTTCCATCGAAATATGACCAGAATTTATGTTTTTCAGTCAAAGTGTTTAACATGTCTAGGCTCATGCAAAAACGTGCACCAAATTGTATCCTACTTCATCAAATGGGTCTTTGAAAAGGGCAATGCCCACGTGGTATAGAGCAATGTCTGTCATATATAGAAGTGACTATCGTATTGGCAAATAAAAACACAATAATGTATTCTATTATTTATTATACGTGTGGGACTTCTGGTACCCTGTCGAGGTCTTAGAAACTGTAACGGTCTTCGTCATTCATGTATTAAAAAAAAAAAAAAACACACGCATCGACCAAAATGTGTCATAATTATGCAACTGGAATACAAAACAACTCATCAAATGTCAGGATACAATCGTATGGTGGCGTAGAATAGTTGGACTGATATTGGAAGGGGAGGGCACACTAATTATTGGGAATAATTGGCGGCACACCTTATGTATTTCACACAAGTTTTCACAAACTCTTTCCCGTATGTTTGTTAATGTTCTCGTCAAATTACAAGGGGGCATATTTTGCCCCCGTACCCCCTCCCCTTCCCCCCCCCCCCCCCCTCCCCGTTGCTCCGCCACCACTGTAATCGTGTATTACAAACGGCGTTAGACTTCAGATCACCATTCCAGATTTCCGGAAATCCAACCTTGATCTAGAAACTTGAGGCAGCGTTCGATATAATCATCACTCATATAGAAATATATCGAAGGAAACACATGTAATTTCGTTGGATCAGCATTGAGAAAAGGAGATAAATATGAAACTACAAGTGGAATACGACGAA
The DNA here is from genome assembly GCA_037951105.1 of Echinarachnius parma. Taxonomy (NCBI): domain Eukaryota; kingdom Metazoa; phylum Echinodermata; class Echinoidea; order Clypeasteroida; family Echinarachniidae; genus Echinarachnius; species Echinarachnius parma. The sequence continues at coordinate 17,294 of JBAMJV010000912.1, read as the reverse complement.
AATTTGAATTCTTTTTAAAACCAATTTCGTCCTAACTATCAGTGACGTAGCGTGGCCCTTTAGTTCGCGCGCGCGTGAGTGTGTTGTGTGTATGTTGTACGATCATGTATTTGTTTGATTAAAGCGAGGTCGAGTACTTGATCTTGTTCCAAAAAGACATGTCATATTTGCGTTCATGTGATCTTATTTGAATACAAACCTCCAGACCCATGTCTTGACTTTGAACGTTATTAACTGAATTATCTTGTCCAAACAAAGCATTTTATCATTAAATATTAATAGGCTACAATACATTCGAGTCTTACTTTACACTTTACATATCCGTCACTTTATTTATTTTATAAAACAAGATAATTATTATATCATATCAATTTGAAGACCTAATTTGAATACAATCATTCAACTTTAGACCTTAGAAATGTGTAACTTAGTGTGGTATTATTTGATGTTTTTGCACACTTTTACTATATCGGGAATATCTTTCTAACCATTGAAGCTACCCCTACAAACCATACATTTTGGAAAGCTTAGAATATGGAGAATCCAAACAAAATATATCAAAGACAATTGGACTTAAAATAAGAGTTTGAACAGCAATAATATAGAGAAAAATAATATCTTAGACCTTTAGCAAGTCAACATTCAATCTCTTCAGAGGTATAGAGGCGTATACATTCTACAATTTAAAGATAGATATTATCTATTATGATGCTATATATACAAACAAATGAATGATGGCTTTTTACATTATTCAGCTATCTTCATAGTCAAAAGGCAATTTTGCAAAAAATCAGAAATGAACATATGAAATGTACATATTTTGGTTTACAATAGGGTTACCTCTAAAAGCCATCATTAATCTGTTCATCTACAAACAAGGAATAATTCCTCCAAACTTAATTGAATTTGATTAAATACTTTTCAAGTTTTTAGAATTTTAGTCTACAAAATCAGATTTTCGGCAAATGAGCTTGAAAGGTCATATACAATATTGATATTCGTTAGATAAACTAGCAAATTACCCGTCACCAGATCTTTGAGTAAGATAATGTTGTATGTTGTATATTTGTATTTCGTTATTTTTTGTATCTATCCTGTAAAAAACATTTGGTCAATTAATGGAATCTCTGTTTGAATGGTTATGATATGATTTAATAAGTGTATAATTAAAAATACAATCTCATATTCACAGGCATATGCGTACACGGGGGGGGGGGGGGGGGGGGGGTTCAAATTTCACTTTGATGAAAAAGGGCTGTTTTGGGGTTTCCCCCCCCCCCCCTCAAAAACATATTCACGGACACCATGAACCCCCCTCACAAATTCTTCACCGACACCCCCGCCCCCTTTTGAAAGAATCTTCACCAGTACCCCCTCTCGAGAAAATCTTCATCGACACCCCCCTCGCGTCGAAAAATATTCACCGACAACCCCCCCCCCCTCGAAAAATCTTCTCCTACACCCCCACCACCCCCCTTCGAAAGAATCTTCACTGTTACTCCCTCTCAATAAAATCTTTACTGACACCCCCCTAGAAAATTCTTCACCGACAACCCCCCCCCCTCGAAAAATCTTCACAGACACCCCCCCTTTCAAGATTCTTCACCGACACCCCCCCCCCCCCCCCGGTGGTGATTCAATCTCATATTCAAAGGCATATGGGTACCCGGGTTGGGGGGGGGGGGGGGTGAGGACACCCACCCCCCTTACAAATTCTTCACCGACACTCTCCCTCGAAAATTCTTCACCGACAGCCGACACCTGACCCCTCAAAAATGTTGGTTGAGGAAATAACCACCCCCCCCCCCCTCAAAAAATATTCACGGACACCCACTCCCCTCACAAATTCTTCAGCGACACTGAAAGAATCTTCACTGGTACCCCCTCTCGAAAAAATCTTCACTGACACCCCCCTCGAAAAATCCCCCACCCCCCATCGAGATTCTTCACCAACATCCCTCCCCCCTTCGAAAATTCTTCACCGCCCCCCCCCCACGAAATATTTGACCGACACCACCCTCGAAAATTCTTCACCGACACCCCCCTCGAAATACTTGACCGACACCCCCTCGAGTTACTTGACCGACACCCCCCTCGAAATACTTGGCCAACACCCAGCCCGTCGAAAATTTTGGTTGACGCAATAACCCCCCCTACCCCCCCCCCCACCCCTTGTAAAAACCCTAGGTATGCTGCCAGCGATCACATGTCAAACAATAAACAGTATTAATTAAATCGTTGTCAAGTAGATCAATAACCCTAATTCCTTGCTCTTCTTGTTTACACGTTATTTACAAAAAGCACACATTTTTTATACTTCAGTACAACAAAGTATGCACTTCGAGCAAACATTTACAATTAGCCTGTATTCAGAAAATTAAACCAGTGACAGAGAGAAACCTATTTTGGTAGCCGTATACCCTGTTTTGCCAATTTTGTGAATATCGTGTTGAAAATGTGAACAAAAATCACCGATCAAATTCAGTCATGCATATACGGACATGTACAATCACACGAATGTGTGTACAATGTAGTAGATTGTGTGTTGACAATGCACAGATGCCGGACCTACAATATTCCGCTACTCTGTATATAGTCTATGCAAATTCGCCGCCCGACGGTCGCTTTCGCTTTTGGAATGTACCGTCCGTTTCTTGATAGAAAAACTATTCGAAAATCAGTCATTACAATTTTTAAATCCATATTATTTAAAAGTTTGAAAAACAACAATTCGCAAGCAAATTACGCAAAATTCAGGCGCACACAGCGGCACACGTGTTATTTCCGATTTGACAGGCATACGATAATGTGTGTAAGTAATTTACAACGTATCGATTCCAGGCTGAACAAAGACTACATAATGAAAGGTCATTTCAGCAACACACTTTTCACGGTACTTCCGTCGCAAGCATGTGCGATGATCAGCGCTCGACGCGACTGCATGGCAAATGAACGTGGAATATTGGCCGATTCATAACTGACCACTGGTCAAACTGACCCCGACCTGACCCAGACCACAAACCTCTATGGGTCATCACCAATCACTACCCAAAGTTTGATGTTGGTGCCTCAATGCACTACGAAATGCATAGAGGGACAGACAGACAGACAGACAGACATACATGATCGGCTACTTTAGTATAGTAGATGTGACATGGATAAAAACAGTACAATAGCGGGATAAATAGCAGTAGTTGGTTCAATAATAGTTTAGGGCATGTTAATCACATATAAACTGCCATGTTTATTTTCATACCCCCATGCCCATCCTAGCCACTCCATTGCCACCTGAGGGTTCGACAATTATGATTGATTACAAAACAAACACTCAGGCGCTTCTTCAGATAAACATGATAATGAATCTCAACATCAAGTACGCGATCCTTATGTGTACAGTCTCCATTTCATTCTGGAAAACACACGTACCATTACTGCTTAGCGTCATATTCCACCATCTCTTTGACACTGAAATATCGGTAAGTTCCAATACAATTTACACGTACGATTAGCTGCATAATATTCAAGTATTCTATTTCAGATTCCTTTTTTTAAAAATCACAAGATTACAATGTTAACATCGGACCAGACTTCGAGCTAACATTTAGGTAGAACGAAACTATATAGCTCAGTCGATAGAGCACCGACCAAATATTCAGAAGTGTCTGATTCAAGTTTGACGAGTGATACAAAAACGTGGCATCAAATTGATGTACTGTGCATCTAACCACCATCGTATAATAAACGTGATGGTTATTGACTGATATTTGTTAAAAGTAACGCATTTTAGATCTTTTCATTTTTATCTTGTTTTAACAAATTGTTTGTACACTTTGCAGGTTCTATCATGGACTTCCGGTGGGGACTCGTGTTAATAATCGCATGTGGGTTGTATGCCTGTGTAACGTGTGAATGGCAGAAGTATACCTTAACGGAAGGTGATGATGCCACGATTACCTTTGCATCGGTTTTGGACGAACCTCTGGAGACGTGTGCATGGTCACTACACGATGCTCGAAGAGAGCGCCCATTCTACGTGCATTTTAGCGCAGATGAAGCAGATGGATCATTTTTTACGGACATGCTTTACCCTGATCAGTGTGAACGGATGTCAGTGTCATTCGAAATGATAGAGCACATTGTCACGGTCAATTTATCAGTGACGGCTATTAGGATATCTGACGCGACAATGTTTTTGCTAACTATTGCCAAAAAGGGAAGTGTGCACCCACTGTTCGTTGAAGAAGCATTTCTTGATGTTTTACCAGCACATACCATGCATACAGCCGGTGAACATTATGAGGATGCAAGCATTGATGACACTTTACGAGGACAAGGTAATTTCTGCTCCCCCGTCTTCACTGCCTCGCAGGTGAAAAGTTGGAGATATGTCAGTTTCTCGGCCTTTGGGGAAATAGGTGCATTATTTTATTGCTATACATTATACCCTACTCCTGGCCATTTTAGCACAGGATATATGTTTGATAGGAAATCTTGTTACCATATGTTATTCATAGTGAATATTAACGACCGTTATTATTGCTGTATGAATGATCAAGATCAAGTATACTGTGAATATTACGAATTGGGTAGTAACGGTAACCTCACAATGACTAACGTAACTCGACAGGAACCTGAATACACACCGTGTAGTAAACCTCCCACACTTCCACCAACTGCCAGTACCGATGCTACAGCTTCCCAAATCACTACGCACGTGCCGTCTGAAATGGGGAGTGAAAACTTTCTTGTAGGGTTTCCAGGTCCATTGGCTCTTTCCGTTACGAATCTAGCGCTTATTATGACTGTCATTTGGCTTATTTGTATTGAACCTCGAAGAAAAGCAAAACAACTTAATTCATCGAAACGTATTCATGGTAGTAGTGAACAAAAGGAAAGCGATGAGGGTATTAACTTGATGCCGACGCTACAAACTCAAGAAGCCACATCGAATCCCGAGAGTCGGGACTAGTCATGAAAATACACTGTCTTCAAGTACTCGATCAGTCTGGTGTATAAATTACTGTTGTCTTTATGTTTCAATTCATATTTATGGCTGTAACGCTTTAGTATTTGTAATGACATTACTATCATGAAATGATTTATATTAAATGTTAATTGCCAATGATATGCATTTTATTGTGGGTATGATTTCTACCCTGTGGAGTTTGTAAGGCTTAATCAGATGGGCGCATGATATCCAAGCAATGGGTCCGGGTATAAACCGATAGATGTCCCGACATTTATGGCTTTCAGCACGATATAATGTACATAGCCTATAGTTTAATACATGGAAATCTAGCAGAAGAAGTAAAACGGCTGATGTGCCTAGTTATATCAAGGCAGCTTGGCTAAATCCAGATAAATATGAATAGTAGAAAATAAAATTGCACTGAAAAAGCATAATATCTGTGATAATCAGAAACTATCCAACTTCGATACAATAACTTTTATTGTGTATTCATGCATGCATACAACTTTGCCAGACGTGAAACGAGTAAACACGAATAAAATAATGCTGACATGACTGATGTACTTCTAGAACAATTTATATTTTTATATAGTGGTGATAATTACAAAGTAATATTTTCTTAGGACTACAACCATATATTAAACGACATAATTGAAATACTGTAACAGTAGCTTTTGTTCTTATATGTCATGGAATACCACATGCTTCATATAAGCTAAGTAAACTATTGTATACAATAACGCTCATAATAATGTACATGTACATATATATATCTTCAGCAATCTTTTGACTGATATCTTAATAATTTGCCATCCTATAAATAAGCATTGGACAAGAAAAAAACAGTTATAGTTCAATGATGCTCGAATGGTAGTAAAACTATTATACGTGGTTAAGTTACAGGGCTGTATTCCTTAAAAAAACAGTCGTTAAAACAAGAGGGCGCCCTTCAACCACCTCAATGTTCAACCATTTTTTAAATCAAAAAATGTGAATGTGATGTTTGGGTAAAAACATTATAAAATAGAGAGATCATCAAAACATTTTAAAAACCATTTTAGTAAATTTTCAACAATGTGTAGCATTTAAAAATATATTTGTTTAATTATTTAATAAAAGTTTGCCCTATACATTTTTTCTAATCTGATATACTTGTGGATATTTCATCTGTTTTCAGCTGTTTCGGAATTGATTTTGATCAAATCAAGTTGATTCTGCTATTAAAACACTAAGTTTTTCATTACCTTACAAAAAATAAGTATTTATTGAAGCGCCCTCTATAACAAAACTGAACATTCCCTTTAATATATCATTTCATTACTGCATGTGCATAAAAGAAATAAGTGGTGTCAAATACACGATTAAACAGGCGTGTTTACTCCGCTCTGTACAACGTAGTATATTTTGTACTCAGTTAGCCTTATTTAAATCATATTTAATTGATTTGCCAATCAATTAAATGCCAAGATTGTTTTCACTTAACATTTGATGAATATAAAACATTTTTTCCCTTTCCGTCAAACAAATCGATTAATTGTGAATGCGTAAAACACAACATGTTCTTTTGACTTATTCAACATGCCGGTATTCTAAGTTCAATCTCGTGTATACAGAGCGTATCAAAAAAAGCGTTACACTTTTGAACATTTTTTCGAAATTACATTTTTAGATACTTAGAAAAAAAATTCATGTCGATGGATGCCCAATGGTCTCATCTATCAAGTGCCACTAACAAAACAAATTTTCATTCACGCTTGGGCGAACACTGACTGTTTTTGTACATGGTGTGAAAAATAGCTTGCGCCAATTTGAAAGAAGAGGGACAATTTAACCAGCAGACCAAATAAGTACTCTCTTTCAAACAAATTGCTCTTTGCCATTAATTTAAGATTATTTTATGATAGTGTAATCATTTTGTGGCAATTTTCTATCATAATTTAACTGATTTCATTGCTTTATGCGTGGGTGAGAATACATAAGCCATAGATTGATAGATAATGAAAGGACTTGCATCGTTAATGACAAAATTTCCAGCCTGTCCTCATTAACGATTCAAATCCTTTCATTGAGTGTGACACATACAAAAGATGACCCAGAAGCATGAACGAATAATTGTATTCATGTTGCTAGATTGATGGGCTGATTGATTGATTGATTGGATTGATAGATTGATTGATGGATTGATTGATAGATTGATGGATTGATGGATGGATGGAATGAGTGGCATGTGGTTTTGATGTGTCTGTGCTTTAAAAAAGATCTTGAAGTAATTACCCATTATTGATTCTCTCCCATGCATAAAACAATAAAATCAGTTAAATTATGATAGAAAATTCCACAAAATAATTATACAATCATAAAATATTCTTAAATTTATGGCAAAGAGCAATTTGTTTGAATGGGAGTACTTATTTGGTCTGCTGGTTTAATTGTCCCTCTTCTTTCAATTTGGCGCAAGGCATTTTTGACACTCTGAACAAAAACTGTCAGTGTTCGCCCAAGCGTGAACGAAAATTTGTTTTGTTAGTGGCACTTGATAGATGAGACCATTGGGCATCCATCGACATGAAAAAATCTTATAAATATATACAAATGTAATGTTGACAATTTTTTCAAAAGTGTAACGCTTTTTTTGATACGCCCGGTATATAAACGACTTCAGAATGTTATTCATTCATTAGAAAAACAATTTCTGTATTGCTTTATACAATCGCTTAAAAAAGAATACAAATTACTATCAAAGCGCAGTTCGGAAGAATTGTCTGCAATTTAGCACCAAATGTGCATCTTCATTGTATATAGTAATTAATTCATACGTTAGTAATTTCAATAAATGTGTTACGTAATGATAATGTAGAATATATAACATGCTACTATACTAAGTTTCAAACTCGTAATATTTTGTCCTGGTATAATTATAAATAAAAACGTCCTGTCTAGGTTTGCTTTGTATAGAATGTACAATATTGCTGGCTGTGATTTCACGTATGTGCCTTTTGAGTGTTTGTATCCATTTATAATTGAGTTATTTCAAAAGATGTTCCACCTAATTGTATTGTGCAAAAAAAGTATCACATGGCTATAAGTGTTAGTGTGAAACTCAATCAACAAATTAGTAATGTTATATATTATAAACTCTGACTCTGAGACTCTTCATTTATACACGATGACTTCTGTCTAGGTTAGCTAATATAAACTATTCATTCACAGTTATGTTCTGAAATATTGCTGATGTGTTATCATCGTGCATTTCCTCTGTAAGAGAACACTAATATACATGGCATCCAAGACGGTCATCGTAAATTCTTAACTACTCAGACACTAAGTCTTGTTGGTCTGCAATACAGTCCTACATCACATCGGTGCCGATTGAGTAAATAAACTAACACGAACATCAAAACAACAATGTCCATGATTGTCTTCTCATTGTCCTAATTATAATTGATCTACAATATTATCGATTGTATATATATATTTGTGGGTGTTGATGTTTGTTTACGTGTATATATTATGTGTGTTTCATGTTTATTATATGAGTGTGTTTGTATTTTGTATGTGTTATCAACGTTTTCACCAATTTTATGAGACTTTGTTGTGTGTGTTATGAATGCCGTGTAAAGTTGATATAAAGACTAGTATCGACGGGTGAGGAAGAGACAGGCGTTAAAGCTCCACAGACAAGAAAACTACCTCAAAATTGTGTTTTACTGTACCTAAGGTAGATTTTCATGAGGATTACTAATACAAACATATTTTCCTCATGGGAAAACCCGGTAAAATAAAACAATCTACTTGTAAATTCACTTTAGGAACCCCCGTAAAAAAATTGAGTCCGTGGGAAGAAAAAATGACGTCATCTTTGTGACGTCACAAAATGACAATCGCAGTCTAGCTTGGTACTCTATTGCCACGTACACGCTGAGTGCAATACTCACGTTGACAGAGAGATATTACCTCGATTTGTTTCTATATTTGCAAACATTTGTTTAAATTTATATCATGGAGGATCCACACTCAGATGTGTTGCTGCATCCTGCTACAATTCATTTTTTAGGCATTTTCAGTTAAAGTGATACCTGTAAAGTGTCAGATATTGCACAAAATGACATTTGAGACTTCAATCTTATATCAATATCATTGTAAAATACAATTGAAAGATTTGTGAAAGTTTGAAAGAAAACGAACACTGTTTACCTAGTGAAAAAAACGAATATTGAGTTCATATTTTATCACCGAATACTGGTGGTCTGCCATACATTTGTCACAGTAATAATCAGCCGTTTGAGATATTCGCACCCGTGTATGATTACAGCTCAGACGTAGTACAGAATTCAAGGAATTTGTGCTCGCTGGGTTCAAAGTTCAATCTCCGGAATGTTCCCACGCGTGCTGCAATGCGGACGCGTTTAGCTACAACAATTGTACTTTGTTTCAATTGCGTTGATTAACGCTTTTAAAATAATGATTTTCAATGATAATTATCTTCATACTAAAGGGACATTAGTAAAAATCAAACCCTATTTTTTTCTTCTCTTACCATAAGCTAAACAACACGGTAGAAGAGAAACGAGGAAGCTCCAAGTAATTTTCTTGGATTTGGACACTTTACAAGTATGACTTTAAGCCTCAATTTCCAAGTAAATACGAGTTTGTTTTACTAGCAAGTCAAAGGCTCTGTATGTTAACCATGCGAGTTCGTACTTTGGACCCCGTTTTGTGGTCCTTTTGATACGTCATGTTCCGATGGGCACGTGCTTGCACGCGCGCTCCGCTATAAATACCTTTTTTAGGATTATGGAACGCTGATGCGAAAAAAGGCCAAAAATGTGCATGAAATTTACCTTTTTTGCCCAACTTAAGGATTTCTTTGAAAGAAAAGTGTGTGGTATATCAATATAGGCACATAATCATAGCTATAAACCTGAATCAAAGCCGAGATTTCACTATACCTTTAAGTGGGTTTTAGAGGTGACATTTGGCATATTGAGTTATAATTATAATGTTTATTAATGAATGATTCTTAGGTTGGGTAATTTGATTATATTAAATAATTTGCCTTATCCCAACATAAATAAACACCGAATGTTCAGTGCGTGTTTGAGCCGCTGTGAAAAAAAAATAAATATCACAGGCGGACTCGGGTAGGAATCGAACCCACAACCTCCTGATTGCTAGACAGGCGTCATACCACTAGACCACCGAGATTGCCCGATGGTTATCTCGGTGGTTATGGCTGGTTCGATTCACATAATAGCAGTACCTACTGCTATTATGTGAATCGAACCAGCCATAACCATCGGGCAATCTCGGTGGTCTAGTGGTATGACGCCTGTCTAGCAATCAGGAGGTTGTCGGTTCGATTCCTACCCGAGTCCGCCTGTGATATTTTTTCACAGCGGCTCAAACACGCACTGAACATTCGGTGTTTATGTTGGGATAAGGCAAATTATTTAATATAAATTATAAAATTATAATGTTATAATCATCATTCGTGTAGCTAAATACTTGTTTGTGTAAATACGTGCTTTTACGTGAGTATATATATAATTATATATGTGTGTGTGTGTGTGTGTGTGTGTGTGTGTGTGTGTGTGTGTGTGTGTGTGTGTGTGCGTGTGTGCGTGTGTGCGTGTGTGCGTGTGCGCGTGTGTGCGTGTGCGCGTGTGCGCGTGTGCGCGTGTGCGCGTGTGCGCGTGTGCGCGTGTGCGCGTGTGTGCGTGTGTGTATTTGTGTGTGAGTTTTTGTGTTTGCTTGTTTGTTTCTATTTTGAAAAAGCCTTTATTCAATTGGCATGTTCTCCATTTGATGTGTGCAGCTGTGTGATCGGTAGCTATCTGAGCATGTATCACTTCCACCAACATGATATTTGTAGTTGTGTGTGTGTTGGTGTGTGTGTATGTGTGTGTGTGTGTGTGTGTGTGCGTGTGTGTGTGTGCGTGCGTGTGTGTGTGTGTGCGTGTGTGTGTGTGTGTGTGTGTGTGTGTGTGTGTGTGTGTGTGTGTGTGTGTGTGTGTGTGTGTGTGTGTGTGTGTGTGTGTGGTGGATGGGTGTGTCACGCTCTTTGTATTGCTTAGAATGTTCTCTCTTACGCTTGTATTGTTATTGCTCAAATAATTGGGGGCATTTTATGCAAATGTGAAATAAATTCAATTCAATTCAATTCAAATGCCCCCACCACTGCTTTGAATGTATGTCTCAGAACTGAACAGGACTCCTTTAAGTATCGTTTCACTCATGTATCCAGAACAGAACTCGTATTTTGTTGGACCAGGGGAAGAAGGGGACATTATGTAACAAGAACACGTCGTTAAAAACTTGGAATACATGTTACACATGCACATCACTTTGTTACCATATTATATGTTCCACATACTTGTAACCGCTAACGACTGTATTTTAATAAATATCATTAAACCGAAAAGGACTTAACCCACGCATCGATACAAACAATCATCCATGTTGTTGGATCAACATTGTGGGAAGGAAATGGAATTATATGCAACAAGCACACGTAAGCAAAAAAGAAAAATACTGCAGAATACATTAAACCCTCGCAGTAGCTAACTAGGGGGGGGGGGGGGGGGGGGGCACGGGGCATATTCCCCAATAATACGACAAAACAATACAAAACATAACCCCCCCCCCCCACCCCCCCCCCCCCGTAGCTACGCAGCTGCTAACGAATGAATTGAATGAATATCAATAACCGAACACGACTTCACCCATGCATCAAGAAATAAAAGAACCTCATTTATCGGGGGAAAGAGTGCATTATGCAACAAGAACGCGGCGAAAAAATAATGCATTACATTACTTACAGAATGCATTACTTTATAGTAAACGCTTATACAGTGGCGTAGCGTGGTCGGGCTGATTGGGGGGGGGGGGGGGGCACACAAATGATTGGGGGCACACCTTATGTATCTTTTTGTTTTTTTGAAAAATGTTCCCCAAATGTTTCCTATTGGGGTTTTTGTTTTCTTCAGAACAATTGGGGGCACAGGCCCCCGTGCCGCCCGCCCCCCCCCCCCCCCCCCAGTGCATATACAACACGTTGTAACTATGCATTTTCCAGGTATATGTAATTCAAACGCTGTCCAGAAACCAAAATCAGCCACCGATATATCTTCTCTTAGCTCAGCTCAGCCATCGAGTAAAAAAAAGAACCACGCAAACTGTGGGATCAACATACAGCTAAAAAAATGTATAAGATAACTTATGCATCTATAATACAAGTCAATCTGTTGCTTCAACATAAACCTAAAGCATGTAACAGATGACGTTATCCAACTAGAATATGTCGCGTGAGAGTAAGAAGGGCGTTAAGTTGATATTTTGCTAAATTGAGTTATGCATACATGTTCCATTTCATGAGCCTCCTCAACATGATGTGAAATTCTCAAATGATAATTATGTATAATTTGGGGTATATTCTCTATAATATTAAAGTGAGCTACATTGGTTATTCACGACTTCTATAACCTTCAACATGATTATCTCCGAGGTTACAACAAGTGACTTACCGCCCTTCTCTTTCTCAACAGACGAATTTATACAAATCAATCTGTGGAATCAACATGCAGCTAAAACATGTATGATAGGTGTACTACACATCGGCACTGTTTTTAATATCGGCACCCCGCGTAATATTTGTTTTTGCGCGTGTTGTAAAAAATCGCGCATGGGATGATGCGCGCTACCCTTAGAAACTGAACTGGTCGAAATTTTGAGGAGAAATAATGCGTTGATCGTCCGCTACGAGTAATACGATAAATAATACCAACATCGCACAAGAAATGTTGAGTTGCGTGCACTGTCAATGAGGGTTGAGGGGGTGCCGGTATTAAAAACACTTCGAACTTGTGAAGCCAAAAACCACGCGCGCGTTCGAAGGCGCTATCTCAAAATATAATTAATACATCGCAAATCTGATCATCGCATCGGAATCTGCACTATTTTCTCAATGTGTGAGTACAATTTCAAGAAATGTGTACAATTTTTAAGTCTTAAACTGTCGGAAATGTGTTAGTGTGCCGATGCGGGGGTTACTCAATCATACAATATAACTTATGCAACTCGTATACAAATCTATCTGCCATGTCTGTGGCGTTAACATAAAGCTTACGCATGACAAAGATAACGATATGAATCTATAATACAAGGCAATTTTGTGGCTTCAACATAAACCTTAAAACATTTTTTTTTTTTAAAGATAACGCTATGTAACTAGAACACAATTCAAGGAAGACATGAATTTTAAAACCACTGTAACCCTGTGTATCGTGTATCTGAAGTGGGTGTTCGATTTGTTGTCACTCCTCGTTTAAAGGTTAATGACAGTAGTGGGAAACGCCCACCCCCTAAAAATTAAATGTACACTCTTATTCCCAACCATGTGAAAGAATATAATTTTACTAATATGGAATTATACAAATTTATTACTATTGATATATTTGCAAAATTATAAATTGATCTACTGTACCATTGATATCGCCAACGCGGAATCGCGCATACGCTACGTGCAAATAACCGCGTGCGTTACACGAGGCTTCGAAGTATGGGCTTGTCCCCATCTTGTCGATATCTCCAGCCCAGCGCTAGCGGTGCGGGACAGGTGCGAACGGGCGGTGGATTTATAAATTTCACGGGCGGGTATTGGATTTCTTCCGATATTTCTGTATTAACGATGCTTAGGTTCGGATTTTACCACACAAGCCCTATTTAAATACTTATTCAACAATATTGATCAATATAGATGTTTTCGGCTACTTTCCCAAAACTGGAATTGGGCTTTAAGATAAAGCACACGTCTTTTGTTAGATCAACATTGAGGGGGGAAAGAGTAGGTGCCAATACGCAACTACGTGGAAATAACAATAACAAACTTTAAGTGCTCTAGTAACAATGGCCCAATTTCTAAAACTTACTTAGAATTATAGTGGTTCTTTCATATACCTTGTCGTATTTGCATACCAAAAGAAGCATATATTTCATTACAAAGATATCTACAGTGTAAGTGCTCGGTTTTTTAATTATCCACTGGAAAGTTATAACTATGTACAAAGTCATTGCAATGGGTTGGCCACTATCACTTTGCCTTATTTGCTCATTTATCGGCCATATTACATCAATTTACATTATACTTAGAGGACATATTATCAAAAAATACACATTTTATCAACCATTCACCACTTTTGCGCATGTCAAAACAGTTTTTAGTTCCCTTTAACTCTGTTAAGGAGCACTATCTCTGAACATTGCAAAATGAGGCCTATGGAGGCCATTATGTTCTACACGTAGGTTAAATTCATAGCCTACCACTACAAATGGGAACCCTTTCAAATGCCAGGAACTTTCTAGGAATTCGATCATTTAACATCTACTCTAGATCGTAGTGTACTTAGCCTTGAAAGAGCCTGCTTTTATGGGTAAATAATAATAAAGCAAAGTGATAGTTGCCAGGACTCGCACATTATAGACGGGTATATGAAGAGGTTAGTTCCAAAAGCGCTAAATCTACTTTCCATGAAAAATTGAGTTAACAATATCAGTACATTAAAAAGCTACGCATATACATAAATCATAATAAAAATAAAGATATGGAAGGTTCCATTTTCTAATTCATATTGGCGTACGTACAAAGTTGGACAAAGAAACCTGCTTTTCTCCACAGTGGAGAAAGTGGATTTAGCGCCTTTTGGAATTAAGCTCTTCATATCTTATAACGCAGGACAGTGGCGTAGTGTGGCTAGACAGATTGGGGACACGCGAATTATTAGGGAAACATAATATTTATTTTATTTTCACCTTATTCCCCTTATGATGTTCGTTACTGTTTTTGTTGAAATTGAGACAACAAATTTAGAAAATTTGATTTTGTACTGGAAACATTTCCTTCCATTAATATGGCAGAAATAAAAAAAAAAAAAAATAACAACTGAATATTATAATGAAACACAAAGAATAGAGTAATACAAAAAGTGTGCCCTCCACCCAAATGGTTCATATCCCACCTCCAATCGGTCGGACTACGCTACACCCCTGGGTGTTTCACAAAGATTCTAAATGGAATTGGTTGGTAATAGGGTAGAGGGGGAGGGGGGGGGGGGCGGTGTCCCCCTTGGTGCCCTTACTGCGCTACCTTATACTAGCATTACGTCGGGGGGAAAAAAGGTCACGGGGCAAGCAGATGTGCAAATATTATTCATGGAATCATCAATAATGAATCCAAATAATTACATCTCGGATAGGTCTTGTGTGCATACGACCCGCTTCTTGGCGAGTCTGCATCGCGTAGCCGTGATTAGTTTGATTTATTTTTGAGCTGCGTGATTTAGTCCGTTAATTGACTGACCACGCTCACCCACTCATAATGACCGTTACTTGTTACCAGTGGCGTAGCTTGCCTTTTGCAATTCCCATAGAGTTGGTCCCCATAGAGTTGATCCCCATAGAAATGACCCCCAAAGAGTTTCACACATTACTTAGTGGACATATCAGATCACAAAAATACACACTTAATCAAACCATTTGCCAGTTAGTGCACATGTCAGCCAAGTTTACAAGATCCCTGTAAATTGCCATGACCCATGAGAGATCCACTAGATTTCTAATTAATTGTAAGAAATGAAGCTTCCGTACTAAATGCTACTGTAACACAAGTGAACTTCAGTCATTTTGTACCGCATCTCTACAATGTAAATACTGATTATAATTCGATGTAACCTACAACAGATGAACTCGTAATTCTCACCCATACAGAAAGGACAGATGCATCCATCCATCCATTATCGACCTATAAGAATCTAACCTTTAGGGTACAACAAACAGAGAGAATATTTGATCCAATTCTAAACTAATAATACATTTTAGAATTAAACAAAGAAAGCAATTTTTAAGAAGTCGACGATAATCTGAATATAGTGTTTGAGTATACATTGTTTACGTTTGTGAAGACCTTGCGTGCGTTTCTGAAGCGCCATCGTAATTGTTGGTGTGTAAGTGTGTGTGTGTGTGTGTGTGTGTGTGTGTGTGTGTGTGTTTGTGAGTGCGTCCGGCATTACTGATTTAAATAAATGGTGGCCTTTTTAGGATTGTGTTTGACAACACCAATTTCGAACTTCCCCATCGAATAACTTAAGAATAAAACAACATAATTGATCGCAGAGTCACAGTGCAATATTGAATCATTTTGAAACCAAAATTGACGTATGGACGATACTTTCATTTAGTAACCCATTCATCAAAATATAAGATAAATTATTTTCTCGGTCACGAATGTCCAGGTACCACATAGGATTAGACACATGCACATTCACTTGCTAAAACGCACACACAAACAGGCACGTATTTACACACACTCTCAAACGCACATACACGCACATGTACGAACGAACACACACGTATGCACGCAAATATATATATATTTTTTTTTTACAACTTTATAAACTTGCACACAAATTTACAAAAAACATTAACATTATACGCACGCGCCCATGCACACAACACACACAAATAAAGTTGATAAAACAACCTATACACCAGATATCATCCCTATTTTATTAACACTGTCACATACGTACGCACACACGCACGCGCGTACAGACATACAGGCAAATACAACACACACAAACGCACAACACACACAAACGCACAACACACACTTAAGCACACATACACACATTATTGTATGCATGGCAGAAAGAAAAACACTTCCGAGAAGGACACGAAGGGTCAAGGGATCGCATTCAATCAAGATGCATGTCATATAGGCCCGAGTGCATAGATTGGGCCAGCACTCAGCCCCACCCACGCATTTCGCGTTAGTTTGTTTGTTTACGAAGACGATGCCGTGAACGGGTCTGCACACGGCCGGTGGGGCAACATAAACAGCGAAAATTTGACGGGTAATTATTTTGTCGTATATATATGTACAGATGCGATGATTACAGTCTACAGCGCTATATTTGACAAGAAAATACATTATTATATGACCTACAAATGAAATTAACAACTTGCCAACGGGAAGTTGGTGGGATTATGTAAACAAGTATGGAGATTTCAGAATCGGGAAGGAAACGGGTTAAAATTTGCGAACGCATTGAGGGCTCAAGTATATGGTATAACGGTCAAGAATATTTAAGCACATTTTCGTGCAGTAAACATTTCCAAACACTCTAAAAATCCGTTTCCATTTCCGAAAGTTAGAACACGAATCTCTACTAATATGAAGGACGGAGTCACAGAAAAATAAAAAGGGAGAGAAGTTTTGTGTGAGTGTGTGTGTGTGTGTGTGGGGGGGGGGGGGGGGGGGGAGGAGAAGAGT
>JBAMJV010000911.1:45000-51786 GCA_037951105.1 Echinarachnius parma | reverse complement strand
GGATTGCTCTAATGGCTCGCGATCGAAGCACATCCATGTTGTAGCAGGAGAGGGGCGAGAAGGATGCCCGAAGGTATAGACCACTTAACGCGTTCAATTTTCTCATTAGTTTTACATTGGGCAACCGATAATCTCAAGTAATTCAGCATATAGTCATGTTGCATTTCACACACACAAAATAACAGCTAACGTCTTATATATTGGTGATTTTTTTATAGTGGAATTATTAATTCTCTCATTAATGGGTAATTAATGTCTCTCCTGATGATAGTCGATTACTACATTGCGTTGAAAAGGTAAAAACAATTCTTCAAAAAATAATATTATTAATAACGTGCATGCTGTTACCTTAAAAAAGTTCACATACCTAGGCGGAATAATGAGCCAAAATGGATCTCCCACTCATATTCATCATGTTCATGCTGGAGACATATAAAACACTGCGTTGGGAAGGTTATGGGCGCAGTCCGAAGACTAAACAAATCATTTGGCGATCAACAACAATCAGATTAAAAACAAAGACAGAACTATACAAGGTGCTTATCCTGTCAATATTACTCTTCGGAGCTGATAACCTGGACCCGGCTCAGAAAGGAAGACGAGAGAAGACTCCTGATACTCTTCGGAGCTGATACCTGGACCCGGCTCAGAAAGGAAGACGAGAGAAGACTCCTGATACTCTTCGGAGCTGATACCTGGACCCGGCTCAGAAAGGAAGACGAGAGAAGACTCCTGATACTATTCGGAGCTGATACCTGGACCCGGCTCAGAAAGGAAGACGAGAGAAGACTCCTGATACTATTCGGAGCTGATACCTGGACCCGGCTCAGAGAGGAAGACGAGAGAAGACTCCTGATACTATTCGGAGCTGATACCTGGACCCGGCTCAGAAAGGAAGACGAGAGAAGACTCCTGATACTCTTCGGAGCTGAAACCTGGACCCGGCTCAGAAAGGAAGACGAGAGAAGACTCCTGATACTCTTCGGAGCTGATACCTGGACCCGGCTCAGAAAGGAAGACGAGAGAAGACTCCAATATTACTCTTCGGAGCTGATACCTGGACCCGGCTCAGAAAGGAAGACGAGAGAACACTCCTGATACTCTTCGGAGCTGATACCTGGACCCGGCTCAGAAAGGAAGACGAGAGAAGACTCCAATATTACTCTTCGGAGCTGATACCTGGACCCGGCTCAGAAAGGAAGACGAGAGAACACTCCTGATACTCTTCGGAGCTGATACCTGGACCCGGCTCAGAAAGGAAGACGAGAGAAGACTCCTCATATTTGAAATGACATGCCTCGGAAAAATTCTATGAGTTACAAGAATGGACAGAATCAGAAACATATAAATTAGTAAACAACTCACACTGTAACGGACCGAATATTTTTTTTTTAAAAGAGGGGGGAAAATAATTTATGATGTGAGGCCGCGTGGAAGACCTCCAAAAAGATGGACAGACCGCATCCAATCAGACTGCTCCAATCGATATAGTAAACTCCTTCACAGAGGCTGCACACCTGGCAAGATACCGGCAGGATATATCAGGATAGATGAAAGAGGTGGACATACTCGAAGCTATATGTGATGATTCAAATTCGGGTTCGTCAACCGATTATTTTGTATAGTTAACGGATATGAAGTCAATGTCCTCTTATCTATTCGATATCATACGTATACAAAAAACTGTTTTAGATTTTTTTTTTTTACATTTCATGTGAATTGCTTTAGGCCAAAGTATGCTATCAATTCTGAAATCCTTTTCTTTTTTGTTTAATCTAAAAGCTATCCATGTGCCGTTCTCTACTTTAATCTGCTGAGACCAACCCCAGATATACTGTATGCCCGTTTCTTGAAAGGGGTCTTTAGTTAAGACCGTCTTAACTGTCACGTCTTTGCTATTATACTTCCAAAGTTCCAACCTTGTCCTTTGTGATCGGAACGAACGCCATACGTATAATCCGTAGATCAGTCGCAGTCACGTGACAGTTAACACGGTCTTAACTAAGACGCTTTCATGAAACAAGTCCCTGGTTCCAAGGCACGGGGAAACCTGAAATACTTGATATAAAGTTAGTTCCGCTCTGTGATCGATAGTGCACAGATGCAAAGAAGTCCTGAAAGTTGTATGAGTTGTAATGCGAAGAGTATAAATCATTAACCTCGAAGTAAAATTATAATAAGTTAACAATGTATACATACACATACATTATATAATGGGCGTCGATACTTACGTAATACCTATTCATCAGGGGGGATGAATGAATAGATCATCCCCCTGATGAATGGGTATCAATGACAGATCGACGCCCATGCATTATATTATATACTGTATATAATTACATGTATATGAGCCAGTTTGAAATATCAATAACATCGTCAGAAGTTCGATAATGTTTCAATTAAACTTACATTTTAACCATTCATGCAAGAATATATTGGTAACAATTTGATAAATGTTAAATGAATTCATGTTTTATTATACAGTATAGACCGAAATATCAGTCTTGGTTTCGTCGGATGTTCCATGCACAGAGACTGCGTCTAATTAGAAAACAGCAACTCTTGTGGGCGGCTCAAACCTCTCATTTTTTATAATGTCTTGAAGATTTGTTTTAAAAAAAATCATTTAATTTAGTTTTGAAAAAGAAATAAACAAAATAAATGTATATATAGTATACAGTATTGATAATAGGAAGTTTATTTTAAATGTATAATATAAATGCATCAAAATATTAAGAAAGAAACGTATGTGGCGACAATAGTCAATATAGACTAATCGCCAAAAAGAACTAAATTACAACAACAACAACAATACATCCCGTTATACTGAGAGGGGTTTCACACGATGGCCAAGTCGTGATTGCAATCATGATTTTAATCATGTTTACAATCACGGTGATTCTGTTGCCTTGCTTTCACACGAGGAAAAAGACTTCATGCAGACTATGATTACAATCGCGATTGAGGAGACGTGTTTCTCTGTACCTGTCAATCAAACAATGAGAGCACTAGTACTATACACTGCATGCACTGCACTCGAAGCAAAGAGCGCCCTGTTTATCGGCGGAAGTGCATGTAAGGTCACGTAAGCTCCGCCTCCCAAATCGTGTTTTGGAGGTCAACCCGTTCACACTAGAGATTCGCACTGTGATTTGAGTGAATCATGATAAGAAAACACCTCCGGATCACGATTCGAGTTTTGCGATTCGTGATTCTAGTTTGCTTTCACACGGTCAAAAAATACCGTGATTGCAGTGAAAAATGATTCCAATCGTGATCGCAATCACGACTGGGCCATCGTGTGAAACGTCTCTGAGTGTCCTGAGTCCCATAATTATTGTATAGCTGGCTCACAACAACAAAGGGGTACAAGTTCGTGAAGTAGGAAGTCAGCTTGATCAAAGAAACACTACGGTATAATTAACGTGGACGTGGTGTGGCAAGATTGGTAGAGCGCGCGCTTTCTGATCTCGAGATCCCGAGTTCGAACCTACCCCACTCCGTTTGTCCTTCAGCAAGACAATTAATCCACATTGCTGCTCTCTACCCAGGTGTATAAATGGGGACCCGGTAGGAGTGGGATGTGTATGCAATTGTACTTGTATACCGTCAAGTGCGCCATATGGCTGCCAGAATGTATTGCTCCCAAGGGAGCAGAGAGTGCACGTCATGTGCGGATTGATTGTGAGTGTGTGTCCGATGACCGGGGTAATAATGTAAAGCGCTTAGAGATGATTATCAATCATATTAGGCGCTATATAAATCGCAAACATTATTATTATTATAATCATTCCTATATACGGATCAGGCCACCAGGGGGATGATTTATTAAAGAACCCCTCCTGAACATTATAGGTATCACTTACATACATTATTCACGTCAGTGCGAAGAAACACAATTTAGAGTTGGCTGTTTCTTACTATAGTTTAAGCAATATGTACACATAAAATGACACATACTCACGAGCCAAGAATATTAGAAAATATACAGTACCCAAGAATACCCAAATACGGTTAATGATTAACGCGGGAATAAACGGTATTTCAGAGGTCTACCAGAATCCATGTTTGTCTTCGCGAACAATGTAAACACTCATGTACAATAATATTACCGCGTGCATTGTGGCATGATTTATAAGATCTGGCGTGTAACGTTTACTGCAGACGAGTGTTGTTGATAATTATGCTGTACATGGATACACATTTCATCATTAAAATAGAGAGATATTTTCTAACATTTGTCGTACATTTTGGAGACATTGCGGATGTTGCATTAATTTTGTCCATGTTGGGAATCTAAGCCTTATTTCAGCACGTAACGATTAAACCCTTTGAAGAATGATCAGCGTCGTAAGTCTTAGTGGATCTAAGTAGAAGCGGCAAACTATTGACTACAGGTAGCGTTACACCTGTTCAGAGTTATACTCTTGCCATGGATGATCAGACGGGTTATTTGTAATCCAGATTTTACAACATAGAAAAGAAAAATGACTCTAGCTCTAAAGTAGTCAAATGGCGTGCCAAGATTTATCGAGTTATACCGTCTTATCGGAGCGCTGGATTACATGAGCTGATCAAGCTGATCAAGAGCTGATCAATGTTAGATTCTAGAACTATAATTATGCTTGTATTGTTTGTCAATAGTCATGTCCAAGTCGTGCAGTGTCGCCTGCTTCTTCCTGGCGGGTTGTAGCCTCATCCTGATCCACAGCATTGCGTTTCCAACCAAGCATGGCGGACCTCTGATCGTGGAGGGTGGTGGTGGTAGACCGGCAAGGGTTCTCGATCATTTTGGCGCAGCAGCTGGCGTCGTAAAGATTTCAAACGATCACTCGCTCAAGTCCCTCGGGGTGGCCCTGGCGGCAGAGGCAGATGCAAGTCCGCAAGGTGTAGAAGAATCCCGGAACGGCATTGGCCTTGCCCAGAACGCGTGGAAGAAAAGCGCAAAAAACAGCAAGTTTGACAACATCTTCGCAAAATCATCGTACGGATCGTCTGATGTCGATGATCGATACGAGGGTGACGACGACGATGGTGACGATGAGAATGATGATGAGTCGATTGCTGATATGTGGTTAAAGAGCGAGGAGGGGGATGAGTGGAGGAGGTATGAGGCGGAATACTCCACGATGGAATGGGAGCGGAGCTCGAAGGCGTACAAACGTTGGCGGTAAGTGTAACTAATATTAGCATGGTTAGTTTAATCATGGACCCTACTACCTACATGGTTTAATTAAGTCCTCCAAGCACGTGTCTTTTACCTTCAAGGAGGTGCCTATATCAATTTCAATAACCCACTACACTGCATGATTATAGTGACAGGAAAATCTACAGAACGGGGCTAGTTCGTCGGGAATGTGAAGGCTTATTTATTCACTGATCATGCAATGTGGTTAGTGTATTGAGGTACTTGTCCTAACATACAAATGACATACCAGCTTCCTTAGTGGTTAGTGGTTGGCAGGGAGCTAATATCGATGTTTAGTGGTAACATCATTCATTTAAATGCATTATGTCGCATAGCCTACTAACATGCGTACGCCCTTGCGTAGTTTAAAGGGAAACAACACCCCAAAATAATATTCTTATAGATAAAAGGAAATAGTTTTGGAAGTCTATACGTTATCCCACCAACAAGTTCAGAAAAATAACTATTCAAACAAAATATCAGAAGGAGAATATAATGATACTACTAGGACGTACGCATCGTCCGTGATTAAATTGTCTCCAAACGTACGCGTGTATATATGATTGGCGCAGAACCATGATGCCCTGTTGGTTCCGTAAGTGTTGGTAATTCATTTTCATGTTTATGCCTTACACAACCCCTTGCGATATGGTGGACATCTATCTAATATCAGACAACGGTGCCACGCCTGAGTTTTTCATTGCGGTCCCCTTTAAACTAATTTTGATGTTGAAAATTCGATAAACTCATGTGCGTAATTAGTGATGACAAACTGGCATAATGTTATGGCGCAACAAGTTGCATGCCTGTGAAAGCAAAAGTACAACCCCTCCCCCCCCCCCCCCCCCCCCCCACACACACACACACATTTTTCACCAGTATTGCACCGCGTTTTCTGGATAAACGCTAGCCCAATACTGTTTGTATTTATTTTAATCGTTTGAAATTTATTCGTTATTGTTTAATGGATTATTTTAAGAACACAACCATCGTCGTCAAATAACCGAATTGCGACCGGTTTTTACATAGTACATGACTGGACTGTATAAAGCCAAGCCAAAGCTGCCATAATATAGTAATCATTAATTGAAATAAAATAAGCTGAAGACGTGATGCTTGGTTAATTTTGTTTTTCGATAACACTAGGCCCTAAAAATGAGTCGAGTAGTTAAGAAGAAGGATGGGTGCGAGTAGTGGCGTAGCGTACTCGGACTGATTTGGGAGGGGATGCACACGAATTATTGAGGGGCTCACTTTATACTTAATTTTCTTTAATTTTTTGGCACAAATTTCCCCATTATGTTTTTTTTGTTTGTTGTAAAATTATTGGGTGCAAGTGCACCCGGCCCCCGCAGCCACATCGCTGGCTGCGTGGGGCGTTCGACACCCCTCAATTGATTTTAATCGAGTATGTTGTAAACTAAATTTCCTGCTGTCTCTATGTCGGTGATTTATGATTGTCTTTCAGAACAAAGGGGGATTACACACAAAATCGTCCACATTGATCATGCTGATAGTATCCCTTTTCCCCCTTTTGTTTCTCTTTTAAAAGTTTGTCATCATTCAGGGAGCTAATAACATAAAATCCCTCCGGCGAT
>JBAMJV010000911.1:0-40000 GCA_037951105.1 Echinarachnius parma | reverse complement strand
AGATCACACCAATATACATTGTATCAACCACTCATCACTTTTTGCACATGTCAACAAAGTTACTAGATCCCTTTAAAAAGCAGAATAAGAAATGGAAGCATTGAGATTAATCTTCCCAGAAAAAGGATCTCGACATCAATTATCTCGTTATTTTGTGCTTGTTTGTTAAGCTCTCAGAAACATACGCATTAACCGACTCGTAAAAGTCATTTATTATTATATATAAATATCATTCTTTAACCCAAAAAACATACGGCATCAACAATTCTAGAAGATAAGTAAGGAGCCAGGATTCAATATGACATCGAACATAAAGAAGGGAGAATGAAACGAGATGCGTACTGACAAATGTGAAGGATGCTAGCTAGCAGGAGGTTAAAGGGACTTAGTAACATTGTCCAAATCTAGCGGTTCCCTCATACCTTGTTGTATTCGTATTAACAATACAATCATGGGACCGGTTTCGGATTTTCAAATTTCCCTTTCGTTTCAAAGATATGGCCGATCGAAGTATTCAGATAAGAAAAACTCCCCCGGAGTTTTGAAACCGTGTACAAAGTGAGTGCAGTGAGTATAGTGAATATCACTTTGCATTTTCGCTCATTACTTGGCCATGCAATGTCCATTTGACTTGAAATGTTCACACAATACCCTGTGGACATATGAGATAACAACAATATACATTGCATCAACCCTCCATCATTTTGTGCACATGTCAACAAAGTAACTAGATCCCTTTAATATTACCGGGATATCGAAGTAGCAATATAAATCCATCTTAATCGTCCGAAAATCCCATTTGAAAGATAAATGTCCTTTCTAATGCCCTTTTTAGCCGAGCAGCCGAAAGATGAACGTCCTTTCTGGTAGCTTTATTGCTGCAGTGTATCGTATGAACATTAATTGTGATATATGAACTGGCTCTAAATCAGATATGAATTTCATCAACTCATCAAATTCTGCTCATACTAGAGTTACTACTTAATGCAATTCCATTCCGTTTTATTCAAACCTTGATAGACTTCTACTCTTTCGTGTTGAATTTGTAGTATTATTTTTCATATTAAGTAGTAGTATTCGAAAGATGTAAGCCATCGCGGAATAGATGAAGGGTTGAGGATCAATCCATTGTCTCGCGAAGTTTAGTGAAATGGGAGAACTCACGACGTTTCGTACTTCGTCAGGTGACAAATATTTTGTTGCGCGGTCGCAATTTTTAATTTTGTTGTGCGGTGTGACCGGTATTGACCGGTACGGCGCTTAATTAGCGCCGGTCGTTAGGCAATAATTATAATAGTATTGTCACTATTTTCACCCGGGGGGGGGGGGGGGGGCGGGGGGGGGGGGGGGGTACTCGAATTCTCTTTTGGCGGGGTGTGCCTCAGCCAACTTCAAAACAGGGGTCGAGGTGTGCCTCATCCATCTTCAAAACGGGGGTCGAAGGAGCGGCGATGTGCCTCATCAGCCAACTTGAAAACGGGGGTCTACGAAGCGATCGCGATCGCGGCTGAGATCGAGAGCGGCCTTCCCTTGTTTTGGTGAAAATAAGACCCTTAGGAGCGATCGGGGGGGGGGGGGGGGGGGTGTCCGTCGCCAAAACAATTCGCGGTCATTCTTTTGGGGTTTAGCTGAAAATGAGACTCTTAAGAGCGACGATCGTCCGTTTTTAGAATTATGAAAATGGGACCCTAAAGAGCGGCGATCGGCCTTTTTTTTTGGATGAAAATGGGATCCTTAGGAGCGGCGATCGGCCTTTTTTCTGATTTGGAAAGATAGGCAGCCACTTTCATCAATTTTATTTCGCGGGTAACTACATTGTATGTTCTTTTCAATTTCAATTTCAATTTCATTTATGTTTCCAACAAAACATTTCAAATCAATTATAATCAATTACAAAGATTAAGGTATACATATTGGAAACAAGAGGGGTCCACTAAAAAGCAGTGCTTGTACAGATGTGGACCCCCCAGATAATAATGAATAATTCAATTAATACAATAATGAATTCATTACTACAAACGAACTAAAATAAAGGAAAAAAGGGATGTGAACAGAGACGAAAATGGGACAAGAGAGAACATTACAATGACAAAGATAGAAGAAGACGGTAACGATACACAAAATAGACACTGCAAAAAAAAAAAAAAAAAGAGAAAAATGAGATATCGGGGGTACAAAAATATTACAAAAGGATCAGCTGCATGTGGAGTTAAGAATAAGCTGGGGAAGAAGATTTGCGCTTAAGAAAGGAGATATGCATGAGAGTCAGCGAGTAGAAAAAGACCTTGTTAAAAATAATTTTAAAAATGGAAGAATAAAAGAAGACGTGAGGACGGGGAAATAATAAATGGGCGATATAATTAATGGTGTTCATAAGATTGTAATAAAAACAAATTTAAATTTTGTTCTTAAAAATATTAATCGATGGAGCATTTTTTACTTCATTACTTAAAGAATTCCATAATTTGGGGCCTTCATATATAAAAAGTATTTTGAGCTAAGAGGGTCCGCAAGAGAGGTAAATGAAATCCTTCAGAATGTCTTGTTGGGTAATTATGGACTGAGCTATTTAAAAAAAATATTTCTTGAAAAACAGATGGCAACATAATTATCATTATTATAAGTATAAATTGACCAAGTTGAAATAAATATAAGTCTTTAACCTTTAAAATATTGTTTTAAAAAAATAAAGCGTCTGTGTGGCAACGAAATGGGGAATTACAAATAATACGAATAACCTTCTTTTGTAATAGCAAAACTTTATCTAATAACGTTTGATGTGTGTTACCCCAAACTAAGAGACCATAATTCAAGTATGGCAGTATCAAAGAACTATAAAGCATAATTAATGAATTCAAAGGAAGACATGTTTTTACTTTACTTTATAAATAATACCAATATTTCGAGAAATAATTTTACAAATAATTGTTATCAATATGATATTTCCAAGAAAGGTGTTTATCAACCGTTACACCCCAAAATTTAATAAATGAAACACAATCCAATGGGGTGTTTTCCAAAACTATATTATACAAATAATACACGATCTAGAGTGCATTGTGTAAATGCATCGCACGCGAGGGCTGTCACAGTGTTAGCTGTGCGGCGCACGAGGCGAAGCCGAGTGTGTAAAGCACAGCTAACATAGCCCGAGAGGGCGATGCATTTACACAATGCACGATAATAAGTAGTATTATTTGTTTTATAAAACGAGCTCAACCACGGAATTGTATATTTTGCTGGATTATTGAAAACAGACAATTGGTAACCCAGACTTTACAAAATTCATCAACACTTGCTGCACTCGCTTCACTGAATTTGACTCTGCAACATGCAGCTCAGCTGCAGACACAGTCGATATGGAATTGCCTATAATTTCCCGTAAAACTGAGAATTATCAAAGAATTTTACGAATTTCCATTACAAAACTTACCAACATCAAACCACATATCCATATAATTTACGAAACTGCTAAGATTTAGTTACTACAGAACAGAGAATTTACAAAACGAAGCATTTTACATCTTTTTTTTCTTCACTTTCGCAAGTTTGTCTCGAAGGGGTGTGTCTGTAATCGTTTGCGATCGTTTATGATCGTTTATGATCGTTCATGATCGTTTAGAATATGACTTGTGATCGTATCGGAGGATGATCGGGACTTCGATGTTTGTGCTAGTGAAGTCATGCGTTGGCTCACCCTGTGGTGAGATTAAATGTCTTTTTGAAACAAACTCATGGAAACTGTGGTGTCATATAGTCATTATTCCTGTTATAGAATCCATTCCCTTAATTCCGTCTTCGTAGAGCTATGTAAACAAACATTGTGACGTCACGGGGTTGCGCACCTTCGGCACGGTGGTTGCACACCTTCGGCACGATGGTTGCGCTGCTATCGGCACGATGGTTGCACAGGTATCGGCACGGTAGTGCAGGTGGTGAAAAGTAGTCAATCCCCACGTGATCGGTATTAGCCAATCACGTTACTGAACTTACCGGAGCCGTTTTATAATAGCTGGCAACGAATCTATAGATTTACTAAACAACATACAGTGACATATATTTCGTTTTCTGGAGATTCAAAGATAATTTGTTCGCTTTTATCCACAATAAAATATTACTCATTTCAATATTAACTATTTCAACTAATCTATAAGGATCACTGTGAGAAAAAAAATTAATTTGTGTCATCAGCAAAAAGTACGAAAGACAATATATCAGATGATCGACAAAAGTCATTAATGTATAAAATAAATAAAAGTGGGCCTAATATACTACCTTGTGGAACACCACAATTTATATTACGGAAAGCTGAAGAGTTATCATTTACAAATACATACTGCTTTCTATATGAAAGATAGCTCCTGGACAAAGTCCAGAAGTCCAGGACAATGCCTACCATATGAGAATATAAAATGTTGTCGATGGCATGAGCTACCTTCTCAATAAAAGACAGTAATGCGTGTACAGTATTATGTTTTTCCCTAAAACCAAATTGAAGATTAGAACAAATATTATTATTTTTGTTAAAAGATACTGTCCGAAAATATATGATCTTTTCCAAAATTTTCGAAAAAGAGGACAATAAAGAAATCGGTCGATAATTATTAATATCTAACTTATCACCCTTTTTGAACAAAGGAATGACCTTAGCAATATTCATAGCGTTGTGTACCTGACCATAAAATAAAGACAAATTAAAAATATGAACGAAAGGATCCACAATGGAAGATATAATGCCCTTTAAAATAAAAAAATAGTTTATTTCATTATGGCCTGAACTTTTCTTAGTGTCTAGTTCGATACGATATCTAAAATTTCATATCTATGAGTAGGAACAAAAAATATAGAATTTGAATTAGGCTGGCCCAAAAAATCAACAAGTATTTTTCATATCATGTTTATAATAATGCCAACATATTTTCAAAGTATTTTTTCTTTTCCAATCGAATAATTATAGTCAAAATATTTTTGTAAGATGTATATTTAATTTTCAATCGTTCTGTACCATCTAATTTATAAAAAAAATATTTCTCCTATTTATCGAACGTAATATTGATTTAGTGATCTAAGGGAGCCTTGGAGTTTTTTTTATAATTACTAATTTTATCTCTTTGTGTAATTCTGTTTGATAATTCCTGCAGAATGATAATCGAGGTGCAAAATTCACAGCTTTGATATAATTAAAACGAAACCAGAGTTGCAAAAGATGCCCGAAAGAGTATTCCTTACCGTAAAAAAAAGACAAACAGAATTATAGTTTGATACTCTATCATCAATCCATTATTTTGCTCATTTGTATCGGTGTGGGTTTGGATCACTATGATATCATTATGTTGCAGTATATTATATCACTTTACATCCTATCCATCTTTCTTTTCAGAATAATACTCCTAATGCTCTGATATCGATTTCTTTTATCGTTGCTAGGTGTAACATCCCTCCATTAGATGACTTCGAGGATGACGTCGGTGTAAAAACTAATCTCACAACCATGAATCCGAGTATGTTTATCTTTGAGTAAGTATGAGGAACCCGATCAGCAATGATCCTAACCCTAGGGATGTTGGAACTGATCGTCTGTGAATGTTAATGGAAGGGATTGATCAAAGAGTTATAAGGAATACAATGTATTACAAACATTAACGAGAGAAGTTTTATGTTTGATTTGTTACGGTTTACACTTTTAAGACAGTTTGCTTTTAACAAAACTAAAGCTGTTATCTCCATCTCAAGCCATGGTACCCGTGTCTCTGACACGCAAGCTGGACTACCACTTTCGCTACTAGACTAATACGGGTGTAATTATCTTTCCGTGCAAATACTAAAGCGAAATTTGTATTTTACATCTTTAGAAAAATGAATGCTCACTAGCTGTTCTCTCCATCTTTAGCCATGGTACCGTAATCCCTGACACGAAAGCCAGACTACCCTTTTAACCTGGTCCTGGAACCCTATGACGGGTTGATCATCATTCTGTGCAAATACTCATAGGCCAAATGAAATATTGACATTTTGCCTAATATAACATATCAAAATGCTCTCTTTTCTATAGTCATGGTACGGTTTCCCTGACACGCAAGCCGGACTACCCCTTTAACCTGGCCCTGGAACCTTATGACGGGGTGATAATCCTCCCGTGCTTCAGTCACTTCTTCTACCTGCGCCAGTGCATTAAGGTGCTTAAGCAGTACTACAGGGAGAACGCCAACATGACCTTCCTCCACCCAGAGCACTTTACTAACGTATGGGACTATTGGAGGGACCGCGGTTTGAAGAACCTACCATCGACGGGTAAATAAAACAAATATAAAACAAAGATTGTGTGACTTTGTTCCAAATGTTTGTTTCTGAAATAATAACCACTTATATAAACAAACATTTGAAACAAAGTCACACAACAGAGAATTTTAGCTTACCGATGGAAGCTTTTGATATTTATACATATCCACAACAGATCATTATCATAGCCTATAATATGTCTTAATGACTGAATTCGTTTGGTGTTGGATCAGTGTCAGTCATATGACGTTGCCGCCGCACCAGGAAGGATCACTGTCACGAGACTGTCGGATAAGAGTCCAATTTAACCAATTATTTCTGTATAATTATTGAGAATTGGGAGTCTAACATAATTGATTATCCTCTGACCATCTTCAAAACTACATTTGAATAACCATGCAAAGATTGAAAATATGTTATCATGGCTTGGAAGCTCGTGGTAACGTCACAACCAGATGATTCTCTAATTCAGAGGCGGTCAGTTGTTTAAAATAATATCTTCGGTGGTCAAACGATCGCAACTTGTTCTTTCTTGACCGATCCGATGCATTATTTTGCATCAATTATCACTCAGCTTCGAATAAATAACAAATACTTGGCAAGCAGATTTCGATAAATTTGCCTCCTGATAATACATGTCGGTGTATATATTTAGACCTATATTTAAAAAGGAAATTGAGATGTATGACAAGTATTTCGAGGATTTCGTGGTCTTATAAGCCCGGTCGCAGACAGAGCCGACTCGTCCCGATCCGACTGGTTTTCAGTCAGGCTAGAGTCAGTTTCGCTGAGTCGGAGCCGATTTAACAAGTTGAATTGGCCTCGAATGACCTCTTACTGGTTCTTGATTGGCTAAACCGGAGTCCTGAGGCAACGCATACTGAGTTAATCAGGCTGAAAACCAGTCAGATCGGGTCGAGTCAGCTCTGTCTGCGCCGGGCTTAAGGGTTGTTTTTAAACTGAAAGAGGGAGTATAATTATGTAGATATTTATCACGGTTCTGTGTTGCATCATTCTAAGCCTTCACCAGGTACAATTTTGTTTCTTTCAATCTTGCTGCAGGTTTCTACATTGTGAGTACAGCCGCGACGCTTTGCGATCAGGTGGACCTGTACGGGTTCTGGCCCTTCGACAAGACCGACCTTCAGTCGGGCCGACCAGATCACGTGATGTACCACTACTGGGAGGACGGGCAGTGGGGACCCGCGCACGACAAATCGGGAGAGTTCTCTTTCCTCTTCAATATGCACAAAGAGGGTAAACTTCGGATGCAACTTGGGAATTGTTCCTCTTCTGGGGATTCTGGATTCTCGTGATGATTGTCTAATTAAACAGGACTTGGCCGTGAAAACTTTAAGAGGAAAACGTTAAATCGAAACAAGTTTGTGGCCATCATTGACAGTGAGGACCGCGCATGAACATTCGGGAGAGTTCCCCTTCCTCTGTATAAATATGAACAGCAAACTCCGGATGCAGATTGGGAACTGTTCCTCCTCTGGATGTTCGTGATAATTATCTAAAAAGAGGGAAACAACTCGACAAACAAGTTTGCAAGAATCGTTGGCAGTTGTAACTAGGCCTGGTCCATGGCAAATTGGGAGAGTCCCCTTCTGGATTTTCGTGATTATCTCAAAAGACAGAAAATGCCCGTGAAAACCAAGAGGAAATCAAATCGAAAATCGGTTTGCAAGAATCGTTGGCAGTCGTGGCTCTGCCCGTCCATGACCATGCATACAAGTCGGGAGAATTCCCCTTCCTCTTTATTATGCACATATCATAGAGAGGGCATGCAACCTTTGGATGCAAATTTTGAACTGTTCCTCCTCTTGATATTCATGTTATCTCAAAAGACAGAAAATGCCCGTGAAAACCAAAAGGAAACAAATTAAAACACGTTTGAGACAATCATTACGCATGCACAAAGAGGATTGAACATGTATGCTATTCCATATACCTGTATAATTATATCTCCCTACTTCTCCAGAATGTATATTGCTTTAAATTGCGCCAACTTATTTTCGGGGTGAAGGATGGCTTGACTTTCTCTGAAGGTATGCAACGAAGACTGTAAACAGGATGAAACTTGATAATTGTCCAATTTAAATTCAGCATTCTGGATTAGTATGAAAACTGGTACAAGAGAAGTGTGAGAGCTCCATGTGATTTAAATTGAATTTGGCAAAGTTAATGGATCACTTGAATTGGTTGATAAAATGAAACCGTTTCGGTTTTAATCTTGACAGATGGCCGTGCCTTTCGCGTGTTATCATGTTTATTGTCTTACTTTTCTTTTCTTCAATTCTTTTTCTTTTTTGTTTTGACTCACATTACCTACTTTACGCATTATGCCATATCCCTTGGGGTAGTACCATGTATCCCATTTTATATTATATATTAAATATTGCTGATGTTGCTGTTGTTATTGTTGTTGATGTTGTTGTCGTTGTTTTGCGCCATCGTCACAGAAGTAGCAATATTACCATGCCAACTAAGACATACACAGTCAAGTGGTCTATAAAAAAATATGAATATAACACGCTTTTCGTGGTTTGAATTATGATATTATGCGACCCTGCCCTTCACGTTATTTTGTGTCCTACTTACCCACCCTTCTTTAAAACGCATGCTCCCCATAGGATAAGGCTATAAGCATGATAAGTGTCTATTATATTTAAAATGTTTTTGTTGCTATGACAATGCTCCCACTTCCACCTCTACTCTCATCCTCATTGTTGCATCAACATTTTAAAAGGGATAGTACAGTTTTGGTTAAAGGGCGCTTCAAGACATATTTTTTAAAGTGCTATATTTGAAAAAGCAACTAATTTTAAAGACAGAATCAACTTTGTTTGATAAAATTGGTTCAGAAACAGCTGAAATATCTACAAATATATCAAACTGGAATACTGCAGCTGGGGCCCAACAGTTATTAAAAACAGTTATTAAAAATATACCAAAGTTGCTTTAAAATGATTTGCGACGACATCGAATAAATATTTTAAACAAACATCACAATCACATTGTTTAAATTAAAAAATGGTTGAAACTTTCAGGTGTCTTGAGGGCGGCCTATTGTGCTTTTATGAAAACAGGACTGTAATTTAGATGTTTAAATGTTTTCCTAACCATTCAGATATCATTAAAATATATATATTAGTTATTAATGAAAACTTACAAGTTGTAGCTATTAAAATACAGTTTGACCAGAACTGTACTATCCCTTTAACGTCTGAATAGTTTATGTAATTCCAAAAGGCGCCAAATCCATTTTCGTAAATAAATAATAAGTTATCGATATAAATGCTATATGTAACTAACTGCGAATCCACTTTTGAAGGAAAAATTACTCGCTCAAAAAAAAAAATATATATATGGAGTATTCCTTTCTCATTTTCCCAGATCGATAGGCATGTATTAAACAAATCGAACAAATAAAAACATCTTTCTTCAAATTAATATAGTGGACTAAACGCCTTTTAGAACTAAGCTCTTCATTTGTCATCCATTTTTCGTTTATTCTGAATGTTCTAATTTCCCCCAAAATTATATCTCTCAAGCTTATAGCAATCATAATAAATCATGTTCTATTATTCCCCATGTTTTCTTATGTGACTGCGTTTTTTTTCTTATAATGTTGCATGACTGTAACTAGAGCCACCCCCCCCCCCCTCCCCCATTGACCTTCATAGTGAAGGATTGCTTAAATGCCGTTGGTGCTACCTTAATTGTTATTAATACGTAATGAAGGAAATCGGTTGTCAAATAAATATGGGATGATGTTCAATTATAACATAAAGTCCCACAGGCCCCTTCGGTTTTGAGTAATACTCGTACATACTATGTATTCAATATCTAGGTATAGATATTACAAAGTTAAGTGCTTTTTTGGCAGCTTGCTACTTCTATTTCATAAATTTAATTAAAATGACAGCTTTTCCTGGAATTCATTCGAAATGGAAAGTGATGAGTACAATTAAATAAGGATCCGTCTACAATGTACGTGTTGTTATTCTATCTTTGATTAAGCTTCTATCGCAAGCTCTGGCATTTAAAGGGATCTAGTAACTTTGTTGACATGTGCAAAAAGTGATGAGTGGTTGATACAATATTGCATTAGCAAAAATGCAAAGTGATATTCACTAACGAATATCACTCACTTTGTACACAGTTTTCGCGGTCATCTGAACTTAACATCTGAACACTTCAATCGTAAATATCTTTTTAACGAAAGGAAAATTTGAAGAAAAAAAAAGAAACCTGTCCCATGCTTTTATTGTTAATACGAATACAACGAGGTATGAGGGAACCGCTAGAATTTCAATTGGATTTTGAGAATTTGGACAATGTTACTTTATAGTCCCTTTATAAAGCCTTTCTCCCACGAGAAGATGCTGCTATTGCATGGCATGGAACACGATGCAAAATCCAATCTATTGCAGAAAGAAAAGACAAAAATTGCATGTTGTGAGAGTTCTCGGTCCCAAGCACTAAAGGTGTTTCAAGACAGTGTCGATCGAGACTGCAGGTTCACTGACATGTTTTTTTCCCTCTAACATTTCACTTCTGAGGTGTGTTTCACAAAGATTCTAATTTGAAGTTTATTCTTATGTGGACTTAGAAATTATGGCAGCCTTGAAACAAAACAAATTCAAAAGCACAAAATGGCAGTATATGAGACTTCCAACACAAATTTATATCAATAACTTCAATGTTCCTTGATAAAGACAAATATTACTAATTCCAATCAAAATGTATGTATTTTAAAAGGACTGTTCCTACAATTTTACAAAGAAACTAACTTTCCAGAAATGTAAGGTCCAACTTGAAGTAGAGTTCTAGTTTGAAGTTAATTATGTGAAACACCCCCATGGTGATATAATGTTCACACAGTTTTACCCTTGGTGTTGCATATTATTCGTTTATCGTTTCACACTTTCATAATTATAATAAATGAGCTAATTATAGGATACAATTTTAGTCAATAATTTTCCGTTTGGGGAATAGCTTGTTAACCTGTATCGTATCTTAGCTTATAACGTGCTTCTTAAGTGATTATAAGATATTATATCCCTCATGAGATCGTTTTACCATTGAATTTGACAAACGATAGTTTTGAACAACTTGCAAAATAACGTGACCGGGGCGTTAGTAAAAAAATTAACTCTAAAAGCAGGGGGGGTAAACTCAGCCGCCATGATGGTTAAGGCATGTATGCGATTAGAAGCAGTTTAGCTACGTCACAAAACATCATCAAAAGTATGGCAGGCTGTCTATTTAGAAATTGATCTGGAATTTAATAATAAAATACATCCCATTGAGCGGTGAAATATTCACCACCTCTTTATCTAGTGTAGTCAATTTGTGTTGCCCTTTTCTACTCCATCAATAAGACCACTTTTTTTAGTTACATTTTGTCTTAAATACTGTTTATGAATGCTCAATATTTGCATTACAGTCGCCCTTCATACACGGATCACTGTCTCAGCCAAGGGCAAAAATTGTTTACAAATTCATCGCGCGCAAAATCACAAATGTACGCGCTTATGACATCTTTGCCATAGAAAATGTACAGTGTGAGTGCGCTTGGTAAAGTGCGCGCCTTACACACATTCCTATTGTTTCGTCATATTATTTCCCCACAATGCAGTTTTGTGACGAACTTCCTCCGTTCAATACTGCTCGTAAACAAGACCGTCAGTCCGCCATTATTTTATGTACAAAATGTACAGGGTACGGTCACTGCGCGCGATACAGTTTACCTTCTAGTTCTACAACGGCAGTGTTGGAGTCATAGAAGTATAACTCCAACACTGCCGTTGTAGAACTAGAAGGTAAACTGTATTGCCCGTAGGTACCGTACCCCATACACTTTGTACATAAAACAATGGCGGGCTGACGGTCTTGTTTACGAGCAGTATTGAACGGAGGAAGTTCGTCTCAAAACTGCATTGTGGGGAGGTAATATGACAAAATAATAGGAATGTGCGTAAGGCGCACTTTACCAAGCGCACTCACACTGTACATTTTCTATGGCAAAGATGTCATTAGCGCGTACATTTGTGATTTTGCGCGCGATGAATTTGTAAACAATTTTTGCCCTTGGCTGAGACAGTGATCCGTGTATGAAGAGCGACTCTTCTGCAAATATTGAGCAATCATAAACAGTATTTAACACAAAATGTAACTTAAAAGGTGGTCTTATTAATTGGGTAGAAAAGGGCAACCGAATTGATTACGCTAGATAAAGAAGTGGTGAATATTTCACCGCTCAATGTGATGTATTTTATTTTTTAATTCCAGATCAATTTCGAAATACACAGCCTGTCATACTTTTGGTGACGTTTTGTGACGTAGCTAAACTGCTTCTAATCGCATGCATACCTAACCGCCATGGCGGCTGAGTTTACCCCCCCCCCCCCCCCCCCCCCCCCTGGTTGGAGTCATACTTCTAGATCTATGTCTAAAAGTTCGTTACGCGCTCGTTCCATAGATCATGTGTTTAAGCAAAATGCACACGCGATCAAATTTGTGCAGTACTCTATGGCGCACACGTTCTAGTCTAGTGATTGCCCTTGTTGGTAAAAACTATTCTCCTAGGAAGAAGAACGCCAAGACAGCCAATAAGCACATCCGTAGGAGCGCTAGCACGCATTCATCGCGTATGTGCGCCAGGGGGGTGTCACTGCTGCCAGAGTGCAGCGATTTTTGCTCACCGGAAGAGCCCACAACTGGTTGCATTATGGGCTACTTGGGAACTACAGTTAACCAATCACAGAGTAGTTCAAACGCGTCGTCACGGGATCGAGGTCAATAAAACAAGTTCATATGCATACGTCACAATGGCTCCCATTGTTCTCATAAGCGTGATGAAATCTAGGACAGTGCGCAGGAAAATAGGCGCGATAGTCTCATAGAAGTAGTATATAAATAACTAGAAGACAATCTACCAAAGACGCTTAATGGAAAGACCGACCACTGGACAATTTTCTTGTACAAAGTGAATGGGCAGCGCGCGATGTCCTCAGTTAATGCGCGCAATTACAGTCCTGACGTCACAATGCAAATTGCACAGGGGGTTCCCCACATATGTATTGTTGCAGTTGTTGTTGTTGCTGCTGGCTTAATGTGAATGACTCGGCTATTTTTAGCCTAGCAACAACACTATTTTCGGAAATAAATCAGCTGACTAAGCGCACCGATTTTATAATGCGCACACATACGCAGTTATCATTGGTCAATTATTCCACAAAGCAGTATCATGTTGGGAAGAACAAAGTCGATTGGTTTGTCGGTGCGTATATTCCAGACAGTGTGCGTGATAATATGCAAATATCCAAATATGCCATTGCCTGTTTATTGTGCACGTTCGAGATCTGTGCATTTAACAATTCTTTATTTCAATAATGTGAGTGAAAATCTCTAAAAGCTCATCGACAATAATTTTTAAATATTTTTACATATACAAAGACAATATTGAATTAGAAAAACAATGTGTCCCCCAGGTGTACTCAACTTGGAGATAAGCTGATGTTCAATCGTCATACTAGCCTGAATTTGCCGAGTTTAAGTAAGTACGTTCTGATCCTTACTTTTGTTTAAATTAATACTAACAAAGGGAACCTTTGTTCCAAAAAAGCTCATCGACAATAATTTTTAAATGTTTTTTAATTAATTGAAATAAACAAGATTCAGTACTGTACCCAAACCTCTGGGTGTACCCAACTTTCTCTTTAGCTCGATTTGAATCTTCATTCTGTTTGAAGGGACATCGCTGCGCGGCCGCTAGTGATCTGTCTTGTAATAGTCTACGCACTGCATAGCATGATGATTGGTCCAGTATTTCTAGGTCACTACGCGATGACGTAGAGAAGTGGGCTACGGGAGCTTCAAAAATCGGTTCACTCCGCCATGTTGCCCATGTACAAAGTCTATGGGACACGTGACTTGCGCGCGTTAAGTGAGCCTTCTAGCAAAGACTGTAGAATTACAAGACAGCTCACTGGCGGTCGCGCAGCGATGTACCTTCAAACAGAATGAAGATTCAAATCGAGCTTAAAAGAAAGTTGGGTACACCCAGGGGTTTGGGTACAGTACTGAATCGTGTTCATTTTAATTAATGAAAAAACATTTTAAAATTATTGTCGATGAGCTTTTTTTGAACAAATGTTCCCTTTGTTAGTATTAATTTAAACAAAAATAAGGATCAAAACGTACATTTACTTAAACTCGGCAAATTCAGGCTAGTACGACGATTGAACATCAGCTTATCTCCAAGTTGGGTACACCTAGGGGACACATTGTTTTGCTTATTTAATTTTGTCTTTGTTTAGTTAAAAATATTTAAAAATTATTGTCGATCGCGTTTTTGCGTTTAGAATTATAGCTGTGAGAAATATATTTTTTGAAATTTAAAGATCTTACCGTGTAGAGAAAAAATGGCAATGGCTACTCGCGTATTTTAATGTTAACGCGCGCTCAGTCCGCGCACTGTCTTTATTTAATTCTTTATTATTGTACGCGCATCCAAGTGCGCAAAACAAATTTCACGCGCGATATGCAAATTTGGGGTCATCAAACTTTATCACGTGTTCTTGAAGTTATTTTTAGTCAGGCGAAGTAAACATTGTTATTGTGACGTCATAATGAAAAGCCTGCGTATGAAAGTGCGTGTTAATTTTGTACATCGCGCTCTGCCCATTCACTTTGTACAGGATAATTGTACAGTGGTCGGTCTTTCCATTAAGCGTCTTTGCTTCTAGTTATAAACGGGTTGGTTTGTTTATTCATACTTCTATGATGTGCGCAACTGCCAGCGCGTTGGTGCGCACTCAGTTTTGCGTCTTTGAGATTGTATGCGCAAAATAACAATGACTTTAAGCGTATTAGATGCGCCGTGGTTCTGGAGGCTCATACTGGCTTCATTAATGTCGATTGATTTTTATATCAAAATTTACAAGCGATTTAATGAAATATTCAAGAGATTTTCACTTATTTTGCTATAAGCTGAACACAATCACTGATATTGATGAGTGATATAAAACAACTAACGAATGTGCTTGATTGTGATAGGCAATCTATTACCTCGGTGGGCTCAAAATGACTATTACCCTCAGCTACGCTTCGGGTAATAATCATTTTGAGCCCACCTCGGTAATAGATTTGACTATCACAAGAAGCCCATTCGTTAGTTGTATACAAATTGTTTTAGTCCTTTAACAACCAAGATTTCGGATGTCAAAGCTTATTGATTATTTACTCATAATATACGGTGCTGCTATATATAAGACCGTTCTTGTATGATACATCTTCCTATTTTTAATGTAAGAGCTTGCATGACTATTTTATATATTTCATTATAACTCATATCGTGCTGCTTCGTGTATATGCTGCTGTTATTTAATTGCAACGTAAGAATGCAATCCAATATGTACATTTAACTAACTCCATGCACTTTGAGTTACTTGTTCTGTATCAGAATAAGATAGCGGTACTATAGAAACCATGTTCTGCTTATTAAATGTACCACTGTTTTTAAATTTAGCCTTCATATAGAGATATACTATAAGTTTACCTTTCCGCCATTTTGCTATCTGTGGTTAATAAGGGAACGAACTGAAATTTGTTACTAGGGCATTAGTGCTCCATCATATTATGTAAGTCAACGGATCGCCATTACGGTTCAAACAAAACATAAGTAGGCGAACATCATTCTAAACCTATTGTATAATAGCGTATACTAGTATACGCGGTTATGCGTTCTATGACATAATCTTCGAGGTTTTAATGTATTTGTTTTAATTTAAAAACGTTCCTTCCTATACCATGTGTACTGCTGTTTAAACAGGTAATTAAACTAATGCAATTTGTATGTATACTTCGACTGCATGTTTATTAATTTAGTCCCTTTCTCTGACTAAATGCTTTAATACTCGAGTTAAGTGTATCATTATTATATTAATAATTCCCTGTATATATGTGTTCTTTTTCATTATAATTTGTTACTAGGGCATTAGTGCTCCATCATATTATGTAAGTCAACGGATCGCCATTACGGTTCAAACAAAACATAAGTAGGCGAACATCATTCTAAACCTATTGTATAATAGCGTATACTAGTATACGCGGTTATGCGTTCTATGACATAATCTTTGAGGTTTTAATGTATTTGTTTTAATTTAAAAACGTTCCTTCCTATACCATGCATGTGTACTGCTGTTTAAACAGGTAATTAAACTAATGCAATTTGTGTGTATAACTCGATTGCATGATTATTAATTTAGTCCCTTTCTCTGACTAAATGCTTTATTACTCGAGTTAAGTGTATCAATATTAATAATTCCCTTTATATATGTGTTCTTTTTCATTATAATATCTTTATCACGTTTAACGATCATGACGATGATGACGCGATACCATATATTGACACGTTCTAGGTGTTTATTGGACAATATGTATATTATTTTTGCTGATTGTATCAAACCATGTTGGAACAAAGGTATAGAACTTCTATATACGATTGTCTCAATCAACTTGGTAATGTAGTTAAATGATCTGTATTGCACATCTAGATTAATGTTCATTATTTTTCCCATTAACAAATGTTGTTGAGCTTGCAATGTATTTCATAGAGAAATATTGTGCGTAATGTATGCAAATGATTATACATTGTATATGAACTCGAAGTTTCCACTCATTACACACGTAATACATGTTCGTATGAACTTGTTATAATTTCAATTACTCACTTCTCGCCAGCAAATAAAAATCAAAATAACTACGACGCATACTATTAGTGTTCCTAATAATAACAAGAAGACTATGCAGATGCTTATTACAGATATAGTTACATGCCTAGAGTGGATGCAAAAGTAAGAGTCAGAGGATGACTCACGAGAGAATACAAGAAAGAGAAAGTAAGAGAGTAAAAAGAATGGGATGGAAATAAACACAATTATAGGATTATACAAAGAAAGAGATGAAAGGCAGGAAAGTGCGAAAGAGGAAGGTGAGAGAAAGGGGGAATTCACACGGAGCGGAAGCGAAATACAGAAATAGAAAAGTGAAAGAGAAGTTTGATCGATGGGGAGATATCAATAAATAAAATGAGATTACACCGTTTGACGTACTTAAAAAATGGTTTAAAACCTTGATGTACAATATTAACCTGCATGTGGTGTATTGAATATTAAAGATATTGTGTTCCTTCTGTAGGCATCTTCAATTCAAAGGGATCTAGTAAATTTGATGGCAAGTGCGAAAAATGATGAGTGATTAATAAATTGTGCATTGCAGTGATCTGGTATGTCCACAAAGTAACGTGTGAAAATGTCACGTTAATTGGATGTTTTTTGGCTGAGATATGAGCAAGAATGCAAAGTGATATTCACTAACTCATTGTACTTACTTTGTATACGGCATGAAATTCTCCCTTAGACAATTTCATATCTGAACACTTCAATCGTAAATATCTTTTGAACGAAATGGAAATTTGAAAAACCAAAACCCGTCCCGCACTTTTATTGTTAATATGAATATGACAAGACACGGGCGTAGCGAGTTACATAATCAACTGGGGGGATGAATGAATAGATCACCCCCCCCCCCCCCCCCCCCCCCCCATTTGAATGGGTATCAATGTCATGTCTACGCCCGTGTGACAAGGTATGAGAGAACCACTAGGGTTCCAAGTAAGTTTTGAGGATTTGGACAATAAAAGTAATTATATACATTATAGTTGGTGAAAATAGTTGGTTCACAGTGAATGATTCAAATAATGCAAGAAATCCCAATTACTTTGAAGTCGAAATTATAAGGCTTATCTCCGGTCTATTCCGAATCGATGTAACATTGTGTTTATCATTGTGCTTTATCAAAATAAATTTAATGATAATAATTTTGTTTTGTGGACATGATGTACAAGCACGGAGTACAACGAAGGATGTACAGTTGCTAGATTACAACAAGGGTCGCAACTATACCTTTAACACAAATATTATTTCAAGGTCTAAAATGTCGATAAAATTCCACAGCGGTGCATTTCCAAGTCCTAATCTACTCGGGTTGGTTCTTAAATTATATTTTCTTTCGTATCACAATATCAACTATGGCAGCTTTAGAATATTGGATTTCAAACAGAAGATAGTATCTTTAATTAAGTATTATACGAATAAACAATGCATCGTAGGCAGATGATCGTATCTACATACGATAGATGGCAGCGTGTCCTTGACATAGTCATCTCTTTTCGAGATCTATAGCCTTTCAATTGAAAGAGAGCCGTGCTCTAATTTTAGAGAACTAATGCCAATGGGCTTTGGAAGGCTATCAAGCGCATAAACGACTGTACCAAGATGGTATAATAATCATAAGATGATTGGGTGAGTGATATACATGTACGTGGACAGTTGCATTGAATATATCGTGACAATGACAAATTATCGAGTAGCATTTCATCGTATCAACGGAATGACTCCAATATCAGTTAACGATTGAATGCAACACGATACATAGTAAAATGCCCTTTGTTAGCCATGTCTCGCGCAGTTCTTTTTGTTTTTTTTATTTAAAATTTTGAGCAGGGGAATGATTTCGAATGGCCAATGACAAATCATTGATACAATTTTCATCCTAACTATCCACAGGCTGATTCCAACAGCAGTTGAAATATTATACAAAATACTGAGTAGATTACATAATTTAGTGGTATATTACACTGCAAACATTGCACCATATACCACATTGTTCATACAACGACATGCACAAGGTATACCAG
This sequence comes from Echinarachnius parma, assembly GCA_037951105.1. NCBI lineage: Eukaryota > Metazoa > Echinodermata > Echinoidea > Clypeasteroida > Echinarachniidae > Echinarachnius > Echinarachnius parma. The sequence goes on along the minus strand of JBAMJV010000911.1, from coordinate 20,949 downwards.
ACAAGAACGATTCCCTCGGGAGCGAAGCGACCGAGTGGAGGAAGGGTTTGATGGGAGGGGGAGGGTGTGATGGGTGGGGTGTCCGCCCTTGAACGGTAAGGGAGCTTTTGCATTTTTTTAAACTTGATTTTGTGCAATCTGTTGCATACCAAGGAAGGAAATTTGAATTGACGTGAAGTAGAATCTGAGTGATCATGTCTCAAGAAATACACTTTTTAAATCACTGGTATCATATTAGAAATAAGTCATGTTTGAATTGTATTGGGGGGGGGGGGGGGGGGGCAACAGTTCCCCCCCCCCCCCCCTCCCAAAGCTCCCCATCAGTACGCCAGTGGGTACCACTCATAAGTATCTCCCAAAAGGCCTTCTAATACTTTGTCAAATAGGGATTTGTCCTTCGGGGGGTTTATAGACTATAACTGTTCTAGATTGAAAGCTATTTGTGAGGTACCTGTGACAAAATTTCAGAATGTAGAATTATTTATACTCCGCCTATTGGATTACCGTGTAATCGGATCTATTCCGTTGATGTAATAATAGTATAATATAATATACAATAGAAATGCATGGGAGCGGGGAGAATACATAATGCATGGTTTTATATTAAATATTCAGAAAGTCATCTTTGGTCTCATCAAGTCTACCTAATGCTTAGGTCACAAATGCTCCGATTTGATGCCACTTTTAGGTGAAATATTGCGGGAATCTTGCGGCGCCCGTAGACACGTCGTAGAGAGCATCGCACGGGCACCGCACGTGCACAGCACGGACACCGCAGTCTTTTTTTTCGAATATCGTACGATTTTGAGACTGAATATTTGGCTAGTCAAATCGTATACGGGTACCGTGTAGTCACCGCAAGAGCACCGTAAGGCACCCGTACGAGCACTAAGATTGTGTTCACGGGAACCGTGCGATTTACGTTTTATTTTAAGCCAAAAGTCATCGTACGGGCCCCGGCAAATATGTGACTGGTACTCTCAAATACAACAGACATCGTACGATATCACAATTTCCCAAAATCGTAGAAAATCCGCCGTAGGGAGAAAAAAAAATCGTACGGCGCCCGGAGCATTTGTGACCTAGGCATTATAATGCTTATAAAAGCTGCTTTCAAAAATGAGCTCTTCAAAAACGTTCTGATTTGTTGTCGGTATCTTGTACCATTGTGTGGAGGATGTAATGCGACTTGAATGAGTTGGCCATGAATGAGAAGAATTCAATTGAAAACGCATATAGTGACTCAGTTGTGCCTTGAAATCAGAGCGTTTTGAAATGGGTCACTTTTGAGGCTCCCCCACATTCATCTCCCTGCAGCCGCCCTTTACTAAAATCATTATAATAGGTGAGCGGCGAGAGGCCAAAAAGTGGCTTATTTCTTGACTTTAATGCCCCCGGCTGGATTAAAGCAACAACATACCTCATTTTAAAGGAAATTTTCTGAATTTTCTGAAAATGATCATTACAATTGCCGCAACTTGTAGCATCACCATGGAAACCAGCACTGAATAGGCCACGCCCATTTTTACCAAATATAGAACTGGAATGACAAATATGATTTATATGGTGATATTATAATCATTTAAGAAATAAATATACATTTTCTTATGATTAAATCAATGTTAATGGAAAGATGAAATACCACCAAACAATCGAACATACATTTTATGTAAGCATTGCTCATAATATGTTGCCTAGCAACGAAATTTTCCCTATCAACCATTTTATCATGTTTAATTGGCTAGACTTTTCTTTCTCTGAACTGTTTTTTCTTTTCAAAACTAAATAAAAACAAATCTGAATCATTAATTTAAGTGCAAGGGCATTTATTTTGCTTGTTATATGATAAAATTTAAGAAGAAAAACAAAATCCAATCATACTTTAGTATAGATATGTTTTTAGTCAATACTTTACCAGACCTTACATTTCATAAAATTGTACTTTTATGATGCAATATTCAGACTAAACTAGAATTAGCTGCATAAGACAATATGCATTGCCAATGTTTACAAATATACAATGTCTTTATCATAAAAAAGGAACAAAGCATACGACGATTAATATCGATGGTGCAACCCATAGTAAACATTTAAAGGGTATCCATGTAGACTTTCTTGTTGCCTAGCAACATCATTTTACCTAGCAACCACGCATTTAACTAATACTTAGAGCTTCTTTTGCACGGCTATTCAAATTTCTGCTTTAATGGCTTTTAAATCTTTGAATTTATACTAAACGTTGATAGTGCAGCACTTATGATATACTCACAATTATACATAGTGACCAATATCGTTGCCTAGCAACACTTTTTGACCTAGCAACCACCCATTTTTTTTTAATATAAAGATGGTTCTTTACATTTCTGTGGCATTTTACAAATATACAATTTCATAATTATGAAATAATAAACAATGCATACAGCGATTGATATCGATGGTGCAACCCATAGTAAACATTTAAAGGGTATCCATGTATACTTTCGTGTTGCCTAGCAACAGCATTTTACCTAGCAACCACGCATTTAACTAATATGTACAGCTTCTTTTGCACGGTTTTTAACTTTTCTGCTTTTATGGCTTTTAATTCTTTGAATTCATAGTAAACATTGATAGTGCAGCACATATGAAATAGTATACAAATATACAATGACACTCGAGGATCTAGCTAAAACTATTCGCATCGAAGGAACATCAAATAGTACTGTTCTCCCGAGGGCCATCGGCCCGAGGGAGAATGGTACTATTGTTGTTCCTGAGTGCGAATAGTTTAAGCTTGTTCCGAGAATGAGTCATTGTATATTTGTTTTATATCCCTTCGACCTGTATTGTTCAAATAAAATTAAAGTATAATATAATGAAAAACAAAACATTGATAGTATTGATATAAAGGAAAACAAACCATTGAACATGGCACCATCACTTACTGTGTTCTGTTTGTGACACTGGCCCCCTTTGCGTAATATTCCTAACGCAGAGCGCGTATTGCGCTACCTTTCCATTCATGAGTACGCGCATTAACAACTATTGCGCACCCAAATGCCAAACACGCGCAGCAATGTGAATAATTAACATGTATGAATGAATGGGGAAATAAATTACACATACACACACACGGTGTGCATGTGCCATAGTGCAGTGACCGCTGCAATTTAATTGTCGAATGACGAATTACTGTCACGGCCACTGAAGATCAACGATGCAAATTGTGCCCCATTTTCGGAAGTTATGCATTCGAATACCGCCATGTTATAGGGCCATTCTTTGAAAAGTGAAACTTTTTCGGAAAAATTGAAGTTTTATTTTTCTGTAGTTTTGTTCCATTTTTGGAATGATCCATGTGTAAAGTTTCATGAAATACATGATTTGAAGTTTAAAATGAAACTTTTTTACTCATTTGCATAAATTTACATATTTCAATATTTTTCTAATAATCATAATTCAGAAAATAATCAAGATATCAAAAGGATAATTAGCAAGCTCATTCTTCTCACTTTCCTGTACAGGTTGATACCAACTTTGTAAAAATTCAACCTTTCATTCTTTTCTAAACCCGATATTATAAAATTCCCATTTTTCCATTCATATTGTACATGTCACACACGTGACCACCCCAAAATGTCACACACGTGACCAGACGTTGCCACATAATTAAGTACTATAAAAAACAACGGTTTGATATAATTCTCATTCATTGCTATTGTTGTACTTACAAATGTATAGTACTTCTCTGGTAATAAGATGAACATTATAGCTATTCATATTTTAAAGAATTTTCCAAATGAAATTTAGTTATGAAAAAAGCGCTCCGTGCGAAGTCACACACGTGACCCATGCCATTTGACCTCTGACATTGAGTTACTTAATCCTTATAAAATCTTTTGTGTTAAGTTTGAAAGACTACAACATATTCAAGTCACATATGAAGTAAAAATCATTATACTCTCATACTTACTGAAATATAAGCATCCCATTTCAAAATTTGTCATGTTTTGGGTCACACACGTGACCAAGAATGGCCCTATACATGAAATGCATCTCTAGAATATTCTTTGGAACTTATTGATATTCACAGTAACAATATTCTTTTTTTTATTTTTTATTATTCTTTAGAAAAGCTGGTCGAGCATCTATCGCAAGCTAAAACAAGACATCCGCTCGCTGAGAGGTTGTTATAACACGCATCTCTACACCTGAGCGGGCAAAAAAATCTATGATCTTGCTTTGTTTGTTTTGTTTTTATTTATTTTGTTTGGGGGGAGGGGGGACATAGTACCTTTTTTCCGGGGGAAAAGGTGAACTATGCGTGACGTCACAATACAAAGGGTACTATTCACCGGTACTATTCACCGGGAAACGTCTTTTCTAGTCAAAACTATTCTTTTTCTTGTTGTGTACACTCCTAATGCAACAATCTTACGAGAAGGGATATAATAACAATTATACATAGTGACCAATATCGTTGCCTAGCAACACTCTTTGACCAAGCAACAACCCATTTGACTTATTCAAAGATGGTTCTTTACATTTCTGTGACCTTTTGCTGTATTTACCTTCAGTATGTTGAGTATATAGTATTTACATTTGATGATGCAATATTCCAAATGATTGGCATTAATAATATAGACTATTATGTTAGCAATAACAACATTTAAAACTCAATCAAGAGACACGGTTCTTTTTTTTAGATTTGCGTTGACTGCTTTGGTCAGTGGTTATAAGTCCATGCATTTTGTATGTTTTGTACACATTTTTACAGTAAAATTATTATCTTTCAAATGTTTGCATTTTCCTATGAATGCAATTTCCTTAAAATGTCATTAGGTACTATTAATCTGTATCTATCTGTAAAATACCATATACATTGTTTATGTGTAAACATGTGTATGTTATATTAAGATTATAAAGCAACAGAGCATAAAATAAAGTATGGATGGTGCAACACATGCGACTATCCATGGAGACTATTATGTTGCCTAGCATCAACATTTTAAATTTTTGACTTAAATTTAGTAGATTGTTTATCCTTCCTTAGCAATTTCCTGCTCTATAGGCCTGTTTTACTTTGTGTACTCAGTTAACATTGATTACACATGGAAACTGGTATGTTGCCTAGCAACATCATTCTGTCTAGCAACCACACATTGTATGATATATTTGGAAAATTCTTTCACATTTCCTGGGTACTTTCTTGCTTTATAGGCTTACATTGAGTTGGGTTAGCGGTAAACCTTTTTGTTGCAACACACATATAATACTGTAGATTATCATATATTATCATGTTGCCTAGGAACAATATTTTACCTAGCAACCACCCATTTGACTTATTTTCAACGGGTTTTACACTGGCCTTCCTCGGGACTTTTATGTTCAATTGGGTGCACGTCGATCTGACTTAGACGCGAGAGATCCCCGGATCGAACTGACCATCGGACAATGCATGCGTCTTTTATCATCAAGCAATACATTCGAGCTAACTCTTAAGCGGGGTGTGAGGGCGACTTTCCCCCTAATTTTCCAAATAGCCCCCTAAAATCAGTAGGTAGCCCCTAAAAATAACATGGGTATTATGTGAAATATTTAGTGATTTCCATCAGATTGAATAAGTAGCCCTCTAAAATTAAATACTAATTCTTTTCTTGACTCTTGCTTTGTTATTGGCCTCCCCCACGCAGGAAACGGATTCACGGAACAGTCCGTCCCTTGGTTAGGACGATACAATGACAGAAAAGAAAAAAAACTTATTCAGGTTTCAGATCACAATACACAGAACATTTGCAAAGTGGCAGTGTCTGGCATGGAGTTAGAAAATATTTTGATCAAAGGGCCAATGAATAGGCAGTTTAAAGTGTTTAGAATCAATTTGATGAGGTTGCTAACTTGATTTAGGAGTAGACTTTAAGGAAATTATTATAACTTACAGTATCGGTAAGAATTGGTTTGGTGCATTGATTTGCATGAATTGAATTGAATTGAAGTTTATTATGTCCATGATCATTACATAGAAAATTGTTTTCCACTGGTTACACAATGAATTGACATATAAAATACAATTAAATCACATTCATAAACAGTATTATTCGACATCCATAGCAAACTACCATCTAACAATTACATATTTTATATAATTATTTTCATATAAATAAACCAAAAATCAATTTCTTCGTGTGCTCCCTTTCAAACAGAATAATAACGTCACTTCCCCCGTTACCAATGAAATATTATGTATAAATTGCATCCCAAAAATTTCACTGTTAAGTATTCAACAACATTAACAAATTGCGTATTATCATTTTATATTTACCAACTAGACAAGTTTTTATAATTCAGAGTAAAACTTTAACATTAGAAACATGATCCGGAACGGACACGGCCTCCCAGCAAATGTTATAATGATATAAGAATGTCAATGTAAAAAACATTGCCTTTGATACAGAGGTGGAATGTAGCAAGTGAAGATCAATGCATCATCATCAACCAATGATCTATCAATAGCTTCTCTGCTAGATTATTGATTCCTGGCGCTTGCTCTCCTGAACTTGGCCATACAGACACGTCAGAGATCTGCATATTATGCTTGTATTAAGACTGGATTGTCACAGACTTACAATATTCTAGACTGATTCCAATGTGATGGCATGTTCTTCAAATACGGGGATAGGTTGGTTAGGGCCTCTAGGGTATGGCTTCTGACTCGGGCAATCACATTGATCTCATTGGTAATTGATTATTGGGCAAATACCAAATTAATGCGGAAGGTATGTCACGTGCAAAAAGTGACTACCTCGCTAGATCAGTAAATGATCTTGATATCGACGTTATCCTTCTACAAGAAACCCATTATGTGATAAGACGTGTGCATCTTAGCTTCGTGTCTATGGCTTCAAGCTCATCGCGGCCGTGCATCACGCCAAGTATCTTGCTACCTACCTACTTCTACTTCTACTTTTACTTGGGTACTCGACAGGGTCCATCAGTCAGGACGTAGAGTCGAGGGGAACCGGTGAGGTGTCCCATTAATTGCCGATTGAGGCAACTGCTCCCGCAAAGGCTCCTAGTGATGTAGAAGCCAAGATATTATTGGGGAGCGCATTCCATGCTGTTACAGTTTGTGGGAAGTAGGAGTTCTGGTAAAGCTGAGTTCGAGTATGTATATGCTTGAGCTTATTTGGGTGGTATTGTCTGGTGATGCTTGGGGCCATTGGTGTGAGGAGTTGGTCAGGTGTAATTGCTACCATGCCATTCTGAATTTTGTAGAGGAGGCTAAGGCAGGAGATGTGTCTGCGTCTTTCCAGTGTACTCCATTGAAGTTGTTGAATCATAGCAGACACACTCTCAGAATGGCGGTATTGTTGAAGAACGAATCTTGCTGCTCGCCTCTGTACAGCTTCAATCTTTGAGATGCTCTTCTTTGTAGATGGATTCCAGACTGTTGCACAATATTCCAAGCGAGGTCTAACCAGGGAGAATAAGGCTTGTTGTCGGATCTTCTGGGAAGAGTGTCGTAGATTCCTATTGATAAGCCCGAGCATTTGGTTGGATTTCGATGCAATTCCATCAATGTGTTTTTGCCAGGATAGGTTGTGAGAAAAGGTAAGACCCAGGTATTTGTAGTTTTGAACTGCTGTAAGTTGAGTATTGCCCAGTAGGTAATTGCCTTCAATGTTGTTTCGGCGGAGTGAGAACCGTAGAAGATGACATTTCTCTGTGTTGAATTTCATCTGCCAGGTAAGAGACCATTGATGAAGGCGGTCAAGGTCCCGCTGAAGCGCATGGTGGTCCGAGATGTCATGAATAGGATTGTATATGAGACAGTCATCTGCAAACAGCCTTAGCTTGGACGTGATACCATGGGAGATGTCATTTATAAATGTGATGAACAATAGGGGGCCGAGTAACGTTCCTTGGGGAACACCAGATGACACATGGATCGTGTCAGATGCTTGTCCATCTACAACCACCCGCTGGGATCGGTCTGTGAGGAATGATCTGATCCATTGCTGTAGTTCGCCTCGGATGCCGTAGTGTCTGAGTTTGAGTAAGAGGCGCTCATGGGGGACACGGTCGAAAGCTTTCGAAAAATCCAGAGCAATCGCATCAACCTGGTCTTTTTGGTCCAGTGAACGTGCCAGATCTTCGGCTGTCATAATTAACTAAGACATGACCTGAGACATGACCTGACATAATGGACGTCCGTGCATCTCGCAAGATACTCCCTCTCTTACCTCATAGTCAACATTGTCCAGCTCTGATCAATATTGGTGTAGAGATCCCTCTTATCAAATCAAAGCCCCAATCACGATTGAACTTTCGAAAAGCTAACGGGAAACCCTTTACAGATGATGTGGAGGAGAAAATCACCAATCTTGAACAAGTCCCCGAAAGCTACACATCTTTTCTGCAATCCTTCTTCTCAAGGACACTGCCAAGAAACACATCCCTCGTGGCTTTCGTAAAGACTACACACCTTGCTGGCTGCCAGAATCAGAAGAGCTCCTCAAGCAGTACGAATCCACTCGTGATCCAGATATTGCAACATAACTCTTGTATTCCCCTGAAGCTGCTAGACAAAAGCGCTGGCAAGAGACTGTAGAACATCTCAACTTGAGTCGGAAGGCTTGGAACCTTCTGCGACATCTTAGAGCAGCAACCCCGGTTCAACATCAACCTTCTAAACTAACAGCAAATGCTGTTACTTCACGCCTGCTCCTCATTTCCAAGGTTCCTTCTACCAAGACATCACGTAAAGAAGTCAAGAAGAACCTTTCCAAGTCCGACTCAAAATAAGCAAAGACTTCTCCAATTGCAAAACCTTATACTAGAGAAGATGTCGACATTGGCCTCTTATTCACAAAGTCAGGGAAAGCAGCTGGCATTGATGGAATCTGCCCAGAATTCCTGAAGATTGTTGAGAATCTTGAGTGGATGCAGGTGAAGAATGAGGCCAGTCAGGCCCTCATTCTTCACCTGCATCCACTATTTCGGAGTTATACCAAAGGCTTGGAGAGAGACTAAAGTGATTGCGATCCTTAAACCAGGGAAACGACCATGCAAGCTACTGTCCCATCTCTCTTCAGCTGTTCGAGCGTCTCCTTCTGGTCAGGCTTAGCCCATTGGTAGAACCTGTGCTACCAAACTGAGAAACTGAGCTGTTCCGATCAAGTTCTAGCCGTCACTACATTCATAGAAGCAGGATATCAGCGCGCTCTTAAAACAGGTGTAGTACTGATTGACCTCTCATTAGCTAACGACACTGTATGGAGATGTGGCCTGCTTCTCAAAGCCTCCCGCATCTTCAAGTATCAGACAATCATGGGCATCCTCGCTTCCATACTCGGCAAAAGAAGATTCAGAGTTTCACTTGGAGGACAAACAAGCACGACTAGAACCGTCAACGACGGCCTCCCTCAAGGATCTGCCTTGGCCCTGATGCTTTTCAACATTTATGTAAGCAACATGCCGGAGACCACTCCCAGGAAATTTGCCTATGCAGATAATCCTGAATTAGCTACCCAATCCACTGATTTCAATGTCCTTTGTCTTAGCACAACCCTCACCGTAGACATGAAGAAGATGGAGGACTAATTCACCTACTGGCGCCCTCGTCTCAATCCTACAGACTACAACCACTGCCTTCCCCCTCAGTAACCGATAAGCAAACACAGAACTGAAGGTTACCTTCTGTGGCAAAATAGTCAAGCATGAAGAGTTCCCCAAATAACTTAGAGTAACCCTGGAAGGTTTGTCGAAGGTTTGAAGAGGTTGTCTGGAAAACTGTAGACCAGAGTCAACATTATCTCGCTAGCAAAAAACAGCTGGGGTTCCGGCACACACACACTTCGAACGCTCTGCAAGGCACTAGTGTACTCTGCTGCATAGTACTGCTCACCAGTGTGGGCAGAGAGCTGTGATACCAAGAAGGTATGTGTAGATGTTATCTTAAACTGAACTATGAGAAGAATTACCGGCACTATTGCTCCTTCTCACACATTGTTCTTCCTTGAGTACACAGACAGGAGATAATACGCAAGGAAATTCGCTGCACATCCACCAATCCAGACCAACCTATCCATGAGGACCTAGAGGACCTACCCAACATGCGCCTTAAATCACGAACAACCTTTTGGTCTTCTGCGAAGTCTCTAAAGAGGTCGACCTAAAGGGAGAATGGTGCAAAACCTGGGTGGAGTCTGACTTCCCTAATCAAGACCTTATGCAGGACTCGTCAGAGCCAGCAGGCTTTAACCTCCCTAGAAAGCAATACGTGACTATGAACAGGATAATAACTCTCCATGCAAGGTCAGCCCATCATCTCTATCGATGGAAAATGAAAGACAGCCCTGCATGTGACTGCGGGAATCCAGCTTAGACTTTAATTTATAGAATGCGCATATATGTTGTACGAAACAAACAAACAATGGGTTATTATTATAGATCTTGAACAGAATAGGTACCACTTTCTTGAGGAATGTCGTATTATTGCCTGTGTAAGTGAATACGGATAGGATTGCAGTGCATTGCTTAAAGTTCTGTACAACCATTCTGACAAGCTAAGTCGAACATAACAAGATCAATGGATAAAGACGTAATCTGCTGTCTTTGAAAATCTGTGCTGGTCAAAAAGAGCTTGGCATATATACTTTTCAGAATAGAAAAAGGAATGATCAGCAATATAAAATATATCATGCAAATTAACGGGAAACTTTCCTTTGCTAAACCATTTGGGGCTTGTTTATTCCACTGAAGAATAATTTGTTGATGGTCAAACTCAGATTGCAGAGGGTGGACTGTTTAATGTATCTTATTTTGTTTTTACTTAGCACCATGGTTGTTGAAGGTGGTATGGACAAAAATCAGTGTTCTTGTCATGGATCAAGGCTCATCGGCCCAAATTATCATCAGTGGTTCAACTTGAGCAACGTCCAGGACCAAACAAACAATGTACAAAGCGGAAAAGTCCAGAGATAGCCGGTTGAATAAACTGTTGAATATAAGTCAGATGTGTGGTTGCTAGGTAAAATGTGGTTGATAGGCAACGCAATGGTCATTGTGAATAACTTCATGTGTTGCATCATCAAAGTTAACCAAGAATCCATATTAATGAAGGCTTTACAGCACAAATGTGCCCATGAAAGGTAACATAACTCTCTGAATGTATGTCAGATATGTGGTTGCTAGGTAAAATGCTGTTGCTAGGCAACATAATGGTATCCATGGATAATCTAAAGTATATTCATGTCTGTACCATCATTGTTATCCGAGTACCCAAAGTAATACAGACCTATAAAACAGAAATTTGCCAGGAAGGGTAAAAAAAACCCGCTAAATATGTGCAAAATATGTCGTTGCCAGGTAAAATGTTGTTGCTAGGCAACAACGTAGTATCCATGGATAATCATTTGTATTGTATATATGCATTTCATCATCAATGTTTGTTTTCTGCTGTGTCTCATTAAAGTTTTTAAACTAAACATTCAAGCTTTGCAATTTAAATTGTCTTATACAGCTGGATTGATTCTGTAATTGTATAGAATTGTACTGCAAAATGACATTTTCATGAAAATTGGGGTTTGGTTATAGGCAAAGACTAACACACATGTTATGATACATTTGGATTGGCGTGCTTGTTTTTCTTGAATTACATCACCTAATAATCAAAATCAAGTCTACCAACATTAAATTCATGATTCAGGTATTTTTTAATTTAGTTTTTAAATGAAAAATGACTTGAGAAAATGAAAACGCACACTTTTATGCATGGATAAAATGGTTGCTAAGGAAAAGGATGTTACTAGGCAACGCACTTTGATCGATCTTTACTTTAAAAGTATGCCACATTGTTAGGATGGGTTTTGTCTTTCCATTAAATGTTTCTCAATCATTAGAAAACAAGTATTTATTGAAAAAAGTCATATGAAATGTGTAAATAACTAATGATTTGTAATCAAGTTGTATTTCTTGAAAAAGGGGGCGTGGTCTATTCAGTGCTGGTTTCCATGGTGATGCTACAAGTTGCGGCAATTTTAATGATCATTTTCAAAAACTAGAGAAAATTTCCTTTAAAATGATACATGTTGTTGCTTTAATCCAGTCGGGGGCATTAAAGTCCCCAAAATTGGCCTCTCGCCGCTCACCTATAAATTTTACATTTTTATACAGAAGAGTTGTTGGGCTTTCCGCTGATATCAATTTGAATCATGAATATTTCATTTGAAATGCTAAAAAATCCTCCCAAAAGCTCGAAAAAAATGCAACGCTCTGATTTTGTGTCAACTCCATATCTTTTTGTTTGATTTCACACTCGACCCATCTCCTTATTCTGGTTCGCTGCACACACCCCATTTGCATAATCCTTACGATTAGTATGCCATCGTAATGAAGAGATCATTTCCATTAAAATGGTATCAAATTCCAATGATTTTGATGAATGGAAAGGGTGGCAGTATTCAATAGAAAATGAACTTTTAAAAAACTGGTCAGCACAGGCATGCACTCGTACAGTAAATGCATTGAGCCATTTTGCGACATTTCACTTCCTGCCTTTCCCTATTCTCTGGGCTACTGCAATCGCCCCAATTGCATAATCACTACACATAATGCACCGTTTGAAAGGTATATAATGAGGCTCTATTGTGACACCAATTTCGAATATGCTAATAAAAGCTATCGTGAGCAGCACGTGTAAGTACGGCCTCCGTACGATAACGTGGCAATCGCACGGAGATCGTACGTTGTAAGCACGTTGTAAGCACGTACAACTCACTTACCACGTGCGCAACGTACGATGCACGCAACCGCTCACGGCCAGGCGTGGCGTGCGGGCCACGTACTTACACCGTGCGTTGACGTACTCCCTCCCTGCTCTTGCCACTCCCTCCCCACGTTTTCAGAAAAACGTGGCGGCCGTGGCCTCCCCAAAAAAACGTACGGACTAAAAACACGCACGGTGGGTTGTGACCAGGGCTTTACGTAGTTTAACCTAGTTTAACGTACTTACACCACTTCATTTCAGAATAAAAGAAGAGCAGATGTACAATGGCAAAACAGACAGCAACAATATAAAGCAGTGGTATTGACAAAAAGCATGAGAAAATAAGAAATATAATGGTTTAAGCTTTGAATTTTTCTCAAACTGATTTTATTACATTTTCCTCTCTAAAATGTTGTTTTTACTCTCGCAGTATTTTCCCCTGAAAACATTTGATATCATTTCATCACGATTCGATAGGGAATTTGATTACGCAAATGAAGGTCGAACGGAATTATTGATTACAGGTCTTTATTTTTCATTTTGTTTTGGTTTAATTCTTGATGTACGTCATTGGGCAAAAGGATGCTTCGAACATGGAATGAAGTATAATGAATTGACGCAAAATCAAGTTCCTTGAAGAAAAACACCCTCTTATTTGGTAATGCACGTCGTATCGTAATGTATACATAAAGAACCTCGTGATTCTCAAAAACTCTTGAATTGTAATTGCCTGCGCAACGATACGATGGATTGTTTCAAGGTAGACGAGAGGTTACGATTTAAGTTGCTCGAAACGGGGGTGTACTCGAGATGGGGGCGTACTCGAAATGGGGGCGTAGCTCCCAGGCAGACACGGATCCATGCACGTACCCAAACACAATAGCAGGAACAATATTATTTCTCAGATTTTAGAATTGTTTAATAACTCGTACCCCCTAAATGAATTGGACTACGTATACTCCACAGCAGTGCACTAGACTCTCAGTAAAAAAAAAACTTAAAACCGTCACGTATACGCCACAGCAGTGCGTCTTAGCCTTTAGTCAAGGCTCTATATGGCTCGGGGATTCTCTATGCGATCGCGAGCTACCCAGCTAGCCACCTGACGTCGGGCCGATGTCGGAATTTGGTTGCCGGATGTCGGCATATCGCCGTTGGTTCGAGGTTAAAATGTCCGCCAGCCCAACATCGTCACGACGTCATTGTCGGAAAATGACGTTATGCCAATATATCACAAAAATGACGTCGTGACGATGTTGGGCTGGCGGACATTTTAACCTCGAGCCAACGGCGATATGCCGACATCCGGCAACCAAATTCCGACATCGGGCCGACGTCAGGTGGCTAGCTGGGTAGCTAGCTGTGACAGAGCTATACGGCACTGGGTCAGCGAGCGGAACTAACTGGCTCCCTTATAGAGCCTTTAGGAACTTAGCACGCAGTAATTTATTAATGATCAGAGAAAATAAGGCATGACTAATTCATGAGATGAAATCATTAACCAATCAGATCGCTAGATGCGGATACCGATCTGCCTGATCGGTGGCGTGTTCCATCGTGTATTAAAGGGGTTATTTAGTATCAGACATTAATATTATAGGTTTTCCCGCTCAATTTCGCGATTGTGACAATCAAATTGATATAAGGAGCAAACGAATTCGCGCAATTTGCGATCGCCGTGTCAAAGCAGCATTCGAATTCGTAAATAGTCGTTCAAAATCACGTCTAAGCAAGTGAATTTGCACAAAGAGCATACCTTTTCATCAATGGTCATTCAAAATCGCACGTAGTTCACGCTGGCGCTACTACACATTCGCGAATTCGAGTGCCCATAAAATGAACTATTGTGTCTATTCACGAAACCGTATGCATATATATACATAAATTCGTTTGCGCTTATTCGGAATTTGAAAGACCGATACCAACGATTACGCGGCAATGCGTAAATTTAAATGACCCTTAAAGGGACAGATCCTCTTTTACAAAACGTCTGAACAGTTTCCAGTTGACGGATGGGGATGAATGTAACACACACACAAAAATCAGATCGAACAGCCCTATAATGTGGATTCTATGAATGAAAAACGAATGCGTCCCTCCATCAGACTATATATCGGTCAATAAAAGAGTTTAACTGATTTAGCATAATATTACAACTATATTGTACTTATTCTTGCAAAGGTATTGTGAAGCCGACATTTGTAAAAGTATGTCACGGACAAAAATCTCAAAAATGAAGAATATGTAATTACATGTAGTCAGTTTAAGCGAGGTTTGGTTATTTTGCCTAGTGTGCGGTCATGCTATTCGTATGTGTTTGCGGAGCACGTAGCTAGCGCGAATCACGTAGGGTTCACGCATAGCGTTGTGGTACTTCTTGGAATCCCTGTACGAACTTCCTCACTGGGTGAATATACGTATAATGCACAATTGTTTGTTGGACGACGGTTTATTAGTTAGTTTTAGGTCTATAACTCCACGAAAAAGAGATTTCAAGCCCTAATTTTGTCAGGCATGCTATTAAATAACATTTTCTTTCATATAAGACAATAATCTCGCAACTTTTGAAATTTGGCTTGCAAAAGAGGATCTGTCCCTTTAATGAATTCGATTGAAAAAAGTGCCAAATTGAGCGGGAAAACCTATATTATAACTATCATAATGATCAAATATGAGATACATCAGAGTAAAGCTGAAGCATAGAAATACCTTTTTTGTATCCATATCAAATCTCAACTCTTTATTTTAAAAGAAAACAACATATTTTGTAATGACGTACCCTGTTCATATAAAGGATGCGTCCGCATCGACGGTTAGCTTGTACGGCCTACGCTAGTCTGTTGCAGAGACCCTATAACAACCAGTAACCGTTTATTGTGCAAGGAAGCACGTTTGGTATTACTATGCAGCTTGATTGTGTGTCTAAAACAAAGACTAACACTCATAAACGGCTGATCTACCAGGGTAGATGAATATCCGTTATTTAAAAGGTTTACATTAGAAATAAACAACAACCAATGTTCGGGAAGAGAAAGACTCTCGCGCAAGCGCTCGATGTGTTCGCTTCGCTCGCGATGCTCGCTCCGGTCACGTGATTGTGCATATAGCGAGAGAATCTTGACGAAAGACTACAGTGCAATATACTCTCAGGAGTTGTGGTATGTAGTGATTCTTTAAGTTCACTACAGTCCATACAAAATGGAATAAATAAAGAAGATACATTTGTATTTGAAATATTGGTATTATGCACTCACTTGAACTTACAAGGAATTGTGGTGAATTTTGAGTGGATACCGAGTCATTGTGGAGTTAAAGACAATGAAATGGTTGATAGAGAAGCAAAAAATGGCTTGAAGAAAAAAAAGGAGATTTTTAATAAATTAAGTAGAAGTGAAATAAATTGTATGATTAAACAAAAGTATTATGTTAAATGGCAACAAAGATGGGAGGACACCGAATCTCCCTTGAAAAATATTCAAAATAATGTAACTCAGACATACTGTTGTAAATTGAATAATAGACAATTTGAATCTATATTGCACCGTTTACGGATGGGAAATATTGGTTTAAATACTAATTTAGTAGTAATAAATAAGCATGAAACTGGATTATGCTCACATTGTGGGTTGTTAGAAACTTTAGAACATTTTTTATGCCATTACCCTCAATATTTGATTGAGCGAGCAATGTTGATGTGTGAATGTGGAATTACACATCAAGATCATATTGTATTTTTGTTAAAATCTGAAGTTTTAGCTCAAGAGCATTGATAGATTATGTCATTAGGACAAATAGATTTTGATTGATTGATTGATAATTATTTTGTATGAAGTATTTAATTTTGCACACGCACCTTTGAAAGGCCAATCTGTTTGCTTTACTCTTGTATTGTATGAATATAAATATTTTGTTATGTATGTTGGAAATTCGGTTATGAGAAGAAAAAAAAAATATGGCATTGACCTGCCTTGTCTGTGTATCGGAGGGGCCAAGGCTATTAAAGCTGAGAAGTCTGCTCGACGTACGGAGCCGGATTGGCCAGATGATACCTAGACAGCGGACAAGGAAAAGCGATTGATTCCCCACATTTATATATTCTCAATATAATTTAAGTTTGGTCCTGTTTATATGAGGAAAAAAAAAAACGAAACGTGTATATAAAAAGATACATATTATATATAATTTTAAAAGGAGCAATTAGTTTGAGTTGAAATAAATAAGACAAAAGAAAGAAGGAAAAAAAAAAAAGATTGGCGTAAATATTCAAAATGAATGAAGAACGCCAATAAACTTAAAACAACAACAACAACAACTCAGTATAATTTAATTTTGGTCCTGTTTATATGAGGGAAAAAAATGAAACGTGTATATAAAAAGATACATATTATATATAATTGTAAAAGGAGCAATTAGTTTGAGTTGAAATAAATAAGACAAAAGAAAGAAGAAAAAAAAACAGATTGGCGTAAATATTCAAAATGAATGAAGAACGCCAATAAACCTAAAACAACAACAACAACAACAACAACTCAGTAAAAAAGATATTTAAAAAACATATTACCGTCATAGAGTCAAGAATTTCATTTTTTTAATGTTCGAACATTATTCGCTTGAAATACAGGCGCGAAACGTGGCAAGATTATTTTTAGATACAAGATCCATTAAATGTCGCCCTTACATGCCTTACCAGTGTATCAATGAGAATATACATAACCACGCGATCGCTCTTCTCAAATGTTCACTGTCATGTTACCTTCTTGCTTTCCTGGAAACGTGCTTATGGTGTAAGTGCTACATTTACATAAATGTATACGCCCAGTTGCGTAGTTACAGGGGGTGAGGGCGGGGGAGGGGTGCCCCCTGAGAGAATAGAATTAATTAAATCAAATCAATAAAATCAAATCAATGGTTACGTCCCAACCATCTACTAAAGCTCCACTAACAAGAAAACTGCCTCAAAACTGTGTTTTACTGTATCTAAGGTAGATTTTCATGAAGATTACTAATAAAAACATATTTTCCTCGTGGGTAAACCCAGTAAGATAAAAAAAAAAATTTAAAAATTGTAAATTCACTTTAGTAACCCCCGTAAAAAAATTGAGTCCGGGCGAAGAAAAATTACGTCATCTTTGTGACGTCACAAAATGACAATCGCAGTATAGCTCGGTCATAGACGTACACGCTGAGTGCAATACTCACGTTGACAGAGAGATATTATTTCGATTTGTTTCAATATTTGCAAACATGTGTTAAAGTTTATATCATGGACGATCTACACTCAGATGTGTTGCTGCATCCTGCTACAATTCATTTCTTAGGCATAATCAATTTCCAAGCAAAAACGAGTTTGTTTTACTAGCAAGTCAAAGGCTCTGCATGTAAGCCATGCAGATTTGTACTTTGAACTCCGTGTTGCGGTCTTCTTGTGATGTCATGACCCGGGTGGCACCATCGATATACACCACTTTTGTAGATCGGTGGGTGGCACGTACGCACATTCGCGTTCCGCTATAAATAACCTTTTTAGGAGCATGGAACGCCGATGCGAAAAAAAGCAAAAAAGTTGCATGAAATTTACCTTTTTTGCCCAACTTGAGGATTTCTTTGAGAAAAAAAAGTGTGGTATGTCTATATAGCCACATATTTAAAGCTATAAACCTGAATAAAAGCCGGCTTTCACTATACCTTGAGTATTGGTACTTCCCAAAATGCCCCTTGACACTAAATTGGTTGGTTTTAATTCCATTTTAAAGTTCATTGAATAAAACATGTAAAATGATAATCATTCCCTTTCAAATGCACTCATAGTTGTAAACATTTTTTTCAAGATATTTCAGCCATAAGTCTACCGTCAAGGGGACATTTCGACTTTTTAGAATAATACAAAAAATGCTTATAGACTACTTTGAAAACAATCGAAACAGGTTTTTAAATAGTTGTTGATGATATCTCTTTTAAAGGGGTAGTTCAGTTTCGGTAGAGAGGGCGCTGCACAACACAATTTTTTCGTGAGGTAATGAAAAACTGAGTGTCGAATTTGAAAGAACATGTAATTTTGGTTACAGTCCGTTATTCCGAAGGTTCGTTATTCCGAAGGTTCAGTTATTCCGAAGGTTCGTTATTCCGAAGGTTCGTTATTCCGAAGGTTCGTTATTCCGAAGGTTCGTTATTCCGAAGGTTCGTTATTCTGAAGGTTCGTTGATCCGAAAATAAAATCGGGTTCGTTATTCCGAAGGTTCGTTATTCCGAAGGTTCGTTATTCCGAAGGTTCGTTGATCCGAAAATAAAATCGGGTTCGTTATTCCGAAAATTAAATCGGGCTTGTTATAATACTATAGTTTGTGTTTTGTTTATTTAATTTACAGCCTGCATTAAGCATACCCCTCCCCCTTTCCCTCCCTTAGCCAGACCAATCAAACATTTAAGTTTATTTTATCTCTTTATATGTAATTATAGCATTATAACAAACCCAAATTTATTTTCGGATTAACGAACCCGATTTCATTTTAGGAATAGCGAATCTTCGGAATAACGAACCCTCGGAATAACGGACCTTCGGAATAACGAACCTTCGGAATAACGAACCCGATTTCATTTTAGGAATAGCGAACCTTCGGAATAACGAACCTTCGGAATAACGAACCTTCGGAATAACGAACCTTCGGAATAATGCAACAAATGTTCGGATTAACGAACCCTATTTCATTTTCGGATTAACGAACACTCAGGTATAGGAAATTTGCGTGTTTGGAATAACGAACCTTCGGAATAACGAACCGCACCCGTAATTTTAATGGCAGAATAAACTTTATTTGGTCAAAATCGGTTCAGAAAGGGCCGAAATATCAATAAATATATCCGATCGTATTTATTTGGGCCCCAAATAAATACGATGATTTTTTGAAGAAAAAAAAAAATGCTTACACTTTTTCAAAAAAGCGGTTTTTAAATAGTTATTGATGATCTCTGTATTTAATCATTATTTCAACAAAACATCACATGCATAATTTTGTATGAAAAATGGTTGAAACCAATGCCTCATTAGAGAGCGCCCTCTTGTGTTTTAATGGCGCTTTTTGAATGATAACAGGCTTTTTACTTAGTCGTTTGTATTTTTGTATACCTTTCGAGCATGGTGGGGTTATAAATATTAGTTTATAATGTTACCGTACAGGTTTTGGTTACTAAAGTTCAGCCTTACCAAAACTGTATTACCCCTTTAAATCATTATTTTAAAAAACATCAAATTCACAATTTTGTATGAAAAATGGCTAAAGCCAATGAGTTTTTAGAAAGCGCCCTCTTGAGTTGTAACGGCTCTTTTTTGTAATGATAACAGGGTTTTTACTTAGTCGTTTGTAATTGTGTATACCTTTCGAGCATGGTGGAGTTATAACTATTAGTTTGTACCGTAATGGTGCAGGTTTTGGTTACAACTCAAGAGGGCGCTATTTAAAAAAATCATTGGTTTTAGCCTTTTTTTCATACAAAATTGTGCATTTAATGTTTGTTAAAATAATGATTCAATAGAGATATCATCAACGACTTTTTAAAAACCTAATCTGATTTTTTTTTCAAAGTAGTCTTCGAGCATTTTTTGAAATTTTTCTAAAAAGTCTAAATATCGCCCGGTGATTGCCGGTGAAGATCATTTTGAATAAAAAATATATTTATGGATATTTCAGCCGTTTCTGAACCGATTTTGATCAAATAAAGTTTATTCTGTCATTAAAATTGTATATTCTTTCGAATTTGACAGTCAGTTTTTCATTATCTCACAACAAAATATCGGGGGGGGGGGGCACTTCGGGAAATACCAATACTCAATCCTACCTTTAAATTTCAAATATATATTTCTCACAGCTATAATTTCAAACGTAAAAACGCTATCGACTATAATTTTTCAATATTTTTAACTAAACAAAGACAAAATTAAATTAGTAAAACAATGAGTCCCTTAGGTGTACTGAGTTCGGAGATAAGCTGATGTTCAATCTTCACACTAGCCTGAATTTGCCGAATTTGAGGGCCCAGTGGGGTATTGAATTTTTTTTTCAGCAAAATTGAGATTTTTATCTTAAAATGATCCATGGATTCTAAGCTTTAAGACAATATATACTTTGTGGGATAGGGGGTAACTATTAAATGGACAAATTAAGGATTTTGTTATCAATTTTGTACATTTCTGGAGATTTTTAATT
>JBAMJV010000910.1:0-50474 GCA_037951105.1 Echinarachnius parma | reverse complement strand
CAAAGGTCCTGCCTTTCAAAGCTTAAAACAAAAGGCTGAATTAATTAATGCAAATTCATGCAACCATTCATGTACATTGGTAGTTTGGAAACATTATAAAATCATTATTTGTAGTATAAACGGTTCATTAGGCGCAAAAAATAGGGGAAAAGAATGAAGTTGGATTTAAAAAAATGATTTGTCTAGTGTGTCCACTACATGATGTGAGTAATTAGCAAAAATGCAAAGTGATATTCCAGAACGCATTGCACTGACTTTGTGGTTATGATCACTATCCAGTGGATAGCTCGAAATCCGTGTCCGGACTACTACCCCCTGGACAACCACCCCCGGACGATTACCCCCCGGACAACTACCCCCCTAGGACAATTACCACCCGGACAATTACCCCCCTAGGACAATTACCCCCAAGACAATTACCCCCCAAGACAACTACCCCCCAAGACAATTACCCCCCAAGACAACTACCACCCAAGACAATTACCCCCCAAGACAATTACCCCCCAAGACAACTACCACCCAAGACAACTACCCCCCCGGACAACTACCCCCGGACTACTACCCCCCGGACAACTACCCCCCGGAAAACTACCCCCCCGGACAACTACCCCCCCCCCCCCCCGGACAACTACCCCCCGGATAACTACCCCCGGATTATTACCCCCCGGACAACTACCCCCCGGACGATTACCCCCCAGATTACCCCCCTAGTTGTCTAGGGGGGTAATATTCCGGGGGTAGTTGTCTTGGGGGGTAATAATCCGAGGGGTAATTATCCGGGGGGTAGTTGTCCGGGGGGTAGTAGTCCGGGGGGTAATAGTCCGGGTGGTAGTTGTCTGGGGGGTAATAGTCCGGGGGGTAGTTGTCTTGGGGGGTAGTTGTCTTGGGGGGTAGTTGTCTTGGGGGGTAATTGTCTTGGGGGGTAGTTGTCTTGGGGGGTAGTTGTCTTGGGGGGTAGTTGTCTTGGGGGGTAATTGTCTTGGGGGGTAATTGTCCTAGGGGGGTAATTGTCCGGGTGGTAGTTGTCCGGGGGGTAGTTGTCCGGGGGGTAATTGTCCTAGGGGGGTAGTTGTCCGGGGGGTAATCGTCCGGGGGGTGGTTGTCCAGGGGGTAGTAGTCCTAGAACCGTATATAAGATAATGAAAACTGAGTGTCAAATTTGAAAGAGAATACAATTATAATGGCAGAATAAACTTTATTTGATCAAAATCGGTTCAGAAATGACGGAAATATCCATTTGTAATAATATTGTGGGGCCCCACAATTATTCGATCATTTTGAACCAGCCGTTAAAATTGTTTAGAAAATGCTTCCTCTTTTCAAAAGTTTACAAAAGAGGTTTTTAAAGTAGTTGTTGATAATCTCTCTATCTAATCACTATTTCAACAAAACATCACAAAGTCATGCACAATATTTTATTTAAAGTGGTTGAAACTAATGAGTTTTTATAAAGCGCCCTCTTGAGTTTTAACGGCGCTTTTTGAATGATAACAGGCTTTTTACTTAGTTATTTGTGACTTTGTATTCCTTTCGAGCATTGTGGAGTTATTACTGTTAGTTTGTAAGTTATGGTGCAGGTTTTGGTTACTACAATTCAGTTTGATCAACACTCAACTATCCCTTATCAGCCAACCGCACAACTTCACTAGCTAACTAGCAATCTTGTCTCAGGCAATTTGCAATCAAAGCACTCGATAAAATATTGTATTTGATCAACAAGCTCTACATGCACCCTCCTATAGGAAATACCCTCCTCCCGGGGGGGGGGGGGTACTCAGATTATAGTCGGACGGGGGTGTGCGGCTGAGACCTCCAAACCCATACCCACATCTAAGGGTCCTTTTGCGAAAAATGGACCCATGTCTAAGGATTTTTTTTCGCCTGCGGCGCATGTTTTGGGTGTATTTCCCCCAAATTTTGTGGTTTTAAGTTAGCGAGCGTAGCGAGCTTGAAAAATTTTGCAATTTCACATCGGCAAATCCCAAAATCCCGTATAAAAAAGGGGAAATATGAAAAAAGGGACCCATGTCTAAGGATTTTTTTGATGAAAAGGGGACCCATGTCTAAGGATCTTTCTTGAAAAAGTCACCCTTCCCAGCGGCACATCCCCGTATACCCAATATACGTGAGTACCCCCCCCCCCCCCCCCCCCCCCCGGGACCCTCCTACGCACAACTTCAGCTAACTAGCAATCTTGTCTCAGGCAATTTGCAATCAAAGCACTCGATAAAATATTGTATTTGATCAACAAGCTCTACATGCACCCTCCTATAGGAAATACCCTCCTATAGCCCCCCCCCCCACCCCACCCTGTGCATTGTACAACTATGGACGACCCCCTCCTCCCCCGTACACCCCTCCTGCGTGTAACTTTGATATAGGAGTATTATATGCAGAGTTCTTTGATCTAGATCTGCTATGTGTGGAGAACCAATCGCTTTTAGACTGTATAATGTGCATTTTATGTGTATACCTTTAATATTTCGGGGATTATAATACCCCCTGTCCTATTATATTTTCATTTCATCATAATGATTATGATAATGTCAGGTTTTCTGTGTGTTGTATATGTTTATAATCTCAAGCTAGATGTCTGTAAAAGCCCACATCGTTAAAGTGCCAGTGGCATGGCGTGGTCGGACTGATTGGGGAGGGGGGGGGGGGGGGTCACGCAAAATTATTGGGGGGGCACACCTTATGTATTACTTTGTTTTTAAACAAATTCCCCTTATGTTTTCTATTGTTTTTCCCAATTATTGGGGGGGGGGGGGGGGGGGGGGGGGCGGCACGTGCCCCCCGTGCCCCCCCCCCCCCCCCCCCCCCAGTCGCTACGGCAATGATCAGTGCCTAATTTTGAAATCATGTAAGAAATGTAAATTTAATTGCAATTTTTATGTTACTATAATTACACTTACTTGGAAACGTTGTATTATAATTCCGCAGCCGAGTTGCCATGAGGCTGAGGGGCATTTCATTTGATGTTATTTAAATTGATGTACTACTTGAATTGAAAACAGTATTATTTATCATTCATTATACTTTATAGTGCTACACAAATTCATAAATAAATTTTTGCGCAAATTTATGTTCACACATTTCGAATGATATCGAAAATAAATAACAAAAGCAACAAAAACAGCAGCAACAACAACAACATAATTATCTAACTCTAGCTATCAAGTTCAGTGCACTCATCGTATTATTAGGCCATTTGCGGTACGTACACATCCATAACAAAAACAACAACACAACTTCAGCTGGCAGTCTGTCTCTGCCTCTGGCCGCTTGCACGAACCAGACGGCTAGAAAATGGCTTTTGTGAAGGAAGATGTTAGCATAAAAGAGAGGTAAATATATCTAAAAGGGTGGAACGATTGAATATAATGTACCACGTTTCGGAAAATAAGAAACATTGCTATATTTAGCGTGTAATTAGATTAAACATGTTCACGTTCAGCAATAGTACAGTCCCATACGTTCTTTTTTATGTAGTGCGCGCAATGCCAATGAGTGTGACCCAATTTTTGTTCTGTGCATGTTGTCGACTGTCGTTGACTGCTGTAACGTTATAATTGACGGCTCCTAATTGACTAACTTTGTGAGTGTGTGAATATGATGCTGCATCTCGCTCTGTGCGTTTTATGTTAGAATAGTGTGTGACTCAGTGACTGTAACTTGGAAGTGTAAAATCATGGGGTTTTTTATGCTGAAAAGATAATTCTGTAGTTGCACTGACTGTGATTCTGTGACTGTGAGTGTGAATGATGTGAACTCTGTTGAGTCTCGAACAACATAACATGGGCTGGCCCATGCTCAAGAAGAAAAATGGATGACAATGAGTGACAGTTTAAAATACATTGAGAATGCAATGGTAATGTTGGTGCATATTGTTTTCGTCAGGCGCGGCGATACGTTCGGAGAACACAATGCATTGTCGTGTTTTCCGAGCGTATCGCCGCGCCTGGTTTTCGTTCATAAATGTCATGCTCATAGAGCAATTGTGAAGTCATATAATAAGTTGCTGTTCTATGTATTTTTTACATGAAATGTTACATGAAATGTTTGCCCACATTTTTCTTCTTATTATTTCATGAACATGTCTTGAAAATGAATTATTTGACCAAGTTTTATTGTGAAAATAAATAAAAGCAAAGTGTGTGGGCAACATATCTTGTTCCTCAAGAATAGCGTGGAGATATATAGAAGGTAGTTTTACTATGTTCTTAGATGGAAGATCCCAAATTATGTTTTTTAAATCCCACAATGAACGTGCCCCCGAAAATTCAGAAATAATACATTCAACACAAAAGTGTACAGAAATATAGAAATTGACATAGTATGTCCCTAATAATTGGCATGTTCCACATGCATAATGATAGATAAAAAGTAATATAGTACTACTCTATATACTATAGTGTAAATTGATAAGAGCTTCAATAAAAATACAAATATGTATATTATATATTTTTTCAAATTTCAATGATTATTCAACAGGAACAATGTTAATTTCACTTTTCCCCTTAATAGGTTCTTTTAGTCATGCATGCCAAGTCATGGGCACGTGTTGGTAGAGAATGCGACAGTTATGACGTTGATCCATTATTGCCATTTGTATGCAGGTTTTCTCTACTGCTGCTCGACCCTGGTGAGATTTACTTTGAGGATTTCAGCGTGTACTTCTATCCGACGGGACTGAAAGGGGTAACAGAGGAGGATGCAACAAGAAGGTATTAACATTTCACCACACATACAGGCATTACTGTACTATTTGCATGTATGATAATTGTTGCCCAGTACAGAGGATATTGTGGTCTTTGTGGATTATTGATTGCGTCCCATTGATGAAGGCACTCTTTCATCGATATGCCTATATTTGAGTTTGACGTTTTTCTTGGCTTATTGGGTTCAAGGTAGCATATGATAAAATCAAATAAATAAATACAAAATAAAAGATATCAAATTTGCATCATTGCAATGCATTCCCAGCAGTAAAACACAAGGGCTCGAAATGCTTAAAAGAGCCATCGAAAATCATTAAAGAGCCAGAATAATTTTGCATTGAGTTCAATGCAAAACCAGTTTAAGAACGATATTTTCATGCAATGAAGCTTTACAAGTAGCCCTTGAAAAGTAAATTGTAATGTTTCCCCTGATTCCCAGACGGTGTAGAGGCAGGCTGAAGGTTTGCTCCAAGTCCATTGTGTTTGACCCTCAAGACGTGTCGCATCCAATCATCAAGTTTCCTCTCAGACATGCCGTCAAGATTGAGGAATGGACTCCACCACTTCTCTGCAGGTAAGAGGAAGAAACAAAATATTAAATGAATGTTTACTTTATTTTAAAGATGCATTTGTCAGCTGTGAATGCGTACCAATTGAACCACTTGCTAAAGGTAGGTAATTGTTAATTTTAGTAATTTAAGAAAATAAACAGTGATGTGATTTTTCCCTGTGTACTTGAGCCTGTTTTGATCCATTAGGTTGGCATTAAGGCCCCGAGTTTGTAGAAGGCACCATCGGGCCCTAAATTTGGCAATTCATGTTTTTTTTTCATTATATATCCTCATTAACTTTGAAGCTGGAAAAGAAAGTTCAAAGTACTTTTTAGTGTAATTTTTAAAATTGACTTTATTTTGAATGATATTTCAAATTATCGAAAAAACCCTTTTAAGACAAACAATTGAAGAGAAAGAAGTTGTCTAAGATATATCGGCATTGCAACTTGGCATGACAAAAGTCAGTTTGATATTTACAATGTAGAGAATGTAATAGTTGTTGCTTCTATCTACCGAAATCAATAGTATCTAAATAAAAAATAAGTATATACATTTATTCAAAATATTAATTCCTTTCTGTTTTTGTCATATATACAGGATAGGATCCAAACGAGATGCGGTCATGATTGAAACTAAGCAGACCATCCATATGAAGGCAAATAATGAGATAGACGCATATGTCTTTACAAAGGTAAGATAACTGATTATTGTAATTCCCCCATTCATATTGATGATGTAATCAAGTAAGCTATAAATTATCTCCTGTATAGACAGGTCATGTACTAGTACATGTAGTAGGAAAGAATTGTGTTAATAATCACTCAACTTAATCAATCAAAAATGCATACAGACTGAATTAGTAGACTCTAAACAAAATGTGGAAAATAAAATAATGATTAATCCTTTGCCTTGAAGATATTTCCATAGAGTCGATACATGATACTGGGTAACAACAAACAATAAGTATTTTCATTGTGAAAAAGTCATGAAATTGACCACCTAAGAGAATTTTATATTTACTGACAAAATATACAAAGTATGATCTTAATTTTCATCTTTACAGAGCAACACCCAGCACTTGTTCACACTCAACTTTGGTACTGCAGAGGATGTGGTTCATCAGGCAAACCAGCTTGCAAGGGCAGCTACTCTACCCATGGCTGACCAAGATGCAATGGTAAATGATGATGATGATTATGATGATGATGATGACAATGATGGTGATGATGGTGGTGGTGGTGGTGGTGGTGGTGTTGTTGGTGGTGTTCGTGGTGGTGTTGTTGGTGGTGGTGGTGCATGATGATGACGACGACGACGACGAAGGTGGCGGTGATGATGATGTTGATGATGATAAAGATGATAATGATAATTATGATGGGGGGGGGGGGTGGTGGTAGTTATAAAAATGAAGATGATAATAATAGTATGATGATGGTAAATGTGTTTATCTGATGAGTATGTTATTGCCTTTATCTTTCTGAGATTTTTATCAGATCATATGAGCACTATGTAAATAAAACAATTATAATCACTCTGCCCTCTTTATTTTTGTAGATTGCCACCATTGTGTATTCTCGCCAGCAACGAGTGAGGTTTGATACAAGTCGCCTAGAGAGCCTGTACGAGACTATTGTCATAGAAACCGTCGGGGAGCGCATCACGCCTCTGGTTGTCAATCCTGGTCGCATCATGGTGACCTGCGCTAGACTCTACTTCCAACCCTTCAATAATGTAGAGCCTGTAAGTTTGCATTGCCAAAATGAGTATTAGGTTACTATTCAAATTTCTTGTATCATGGAGACCATTGCTAGACTTTACTTTCAACCTTTCAATAATGTACAGCCTGTGCGTTTGCAATGCTAAAATGCATTATGCTTTACAATTTTTCTTTCTCTGCACTCTTGTTTTATAGTTGAACAACAGTTTTTGGAGAAACCTCTCAAACAAACTACAGGCTATCATTTTCAATGCAGACAGTGTACACAAATATATAATTCTTTGCCTGGATGGGGTTAGCGTTACTTGGTACTCGGTAGTTTAATCCTCTTGAATACTCCATAGGAGTTTTAACTGGAGGCGGGTCAGAGAGTGTTGTTGTCAAATATATATCAAGCAGCCTTTTAAACAAGTTAAGTACTAAGACTTTCTAGCACTTTCCAGCCCTTCAAATAATTAGTAACCATGAGTTGGAAAGGCTGAATTAACCTATAAGGAACAAAACTCTTTTCACCAAAATTATATATACAAGGCTTATAATGA
The DNA here is from genome assembly GCA_037951105.1 of Echinarachnius parma. Lineage (NCBI taxonomy): Eukaryota > Metazoa > Echinodermata > Echinoidea > Clypeasteroida > Echinarachniidae > Echinarachnius > Echinarachnius parma. Next base: position 42,940 of record JBAMJV010000910.1, on the reverse strand, counting down.
AAGAAGTATTACTTTTGTAGTAAAAACAATACAAAGTTTGACCAAAATTAATTGTAAGTATTGACATTTTGCCGTCTTTCCTTGTATCATTTAATGTTTGAAAGTTTGTATAATGTATTACAATGCTGCTGCCCTAGCAACTTAGACCTCCAAATGCCATTACATTCCTGATCTCAATGAACATATCTTATGATATGAATTACTGTTGAATTTATTTTGGATTCCATTCACCATTATCCACACTTAATTTTTGTATTCATGCATAATTTGATTTTGTGTTATTATCACTTGATATATTGATTTTATGTATAACATATATTAGTTGTAAGATGTCATTAGTCATGCTTCGAAGCACCTGTATAAAGCGCTATATAAGTACTATTTATTATTATTATTATTAACATTTGTTTGCATTTCTATGTTTCATTGTCAGGAACCTGTGATGAAGATCAAGCTGTCTGATATAAAGAGACTAATAAAAAGGAGGTTCCTCCTAAGGCATGTGGTGAGTGATTTGACCATTTTGGTTGTATTTTATTGTTTCATATTTAATTTGTTTAAATATTTAATTTTGTTATATTTATTAAATGTAGTTTTCTCATGTGAAGATTAAATAATTTGTTATCTTTAACCAGTGTTGTGTTTGTCCTCCAGCAAGACATTTTAACCACTTTTGCTGCTCTCTATCCAGGAGGGAGCAGAAAGTGCACATCGTGCAGATTGATTGTTAGAGTGTCTCTGAAGAATGTAAAGTGCTTAGAGATGATCATCAATCATTTTAGGCCAATATAAATCAAAAACATTATTATTGTTATTAACCGTTGCAGGGATTGGAGATATTCTGTTCTGAGTCATCAATACAGTCCAACTTGTTCCTGATCCTTGCAAAGCCGGAGGAGAGGGATGAGCTCTACGATAAAATCATCACACAATCAGGTGGGTTACCATGTGCCATACTCATTGGTATATACTTCAATTTCCTTTTGTTATAATTATGCTCACTTACTGCAACCAGACGTGTACATGGTTACAGCAATCTTTGCCGCTTGATATACTATAGATTATATTAAGTAGTTGATTGTTATACTATAGATTATATTAAGTAGTTGATTGTTATACTATAGATTATATTAAGTAGTTGATTGTTATACATAAGTCATGTAAAAAATGATTTAATGGTTTGGGAATATTATGCATTATGCCATACTTTTTATATAGCTCCTATTTGTCCAGTTATTAATTACTTGTTTACTATATGTATTATGAATAGTTATTAAAGGAACTAAAGTGTCTAGATGGCCTAATTTTCACAATTCGGCTCTCTATATGTAATTTTTCCCGAAAAAAAAAAATTTGGCAGTCATTTCTCATGAAATCAATCAATTTTGGGGTAATTAGTAAATATCTAATTGTCATGGGAACGCCCCTTTTAAATCGCCAAAATGTGACGTCATCTAAAGAACGGACTAATGAACTAAATTCTGTAGATGACGCGTCATGATGTAAGCCAATGAATTGTCAATTACATGTCTATCACGCTGCCGATTCCGGACCCTAAATGTGGGTGGGGCGTAAACTGGCTGCTAATTGAGATTTGGCATCAGAAAACTAGTCTTAAATCACTACTGTATTTATTTTCATGGATTTTTTTTCGGCAGACCTATGTTTCAAGTCATCAACTATGGAATAAGTGTCAAAGTACGTTGTATTCTTTAGGTCCTTTAAGGGTCAACCACACAGTAAAGGTTACATTATTCTTTATTCTAGCCAAGGCTGCTGAGAGACATGATCCCCATGGTAACATAATTACACAGTTGAGTGGGCTACAGTAGGGCCTATATACAATATCTGAAACTTAAAATTAAATTAATTGTTGATTATAGATCGTCAGTTACCATCAATGAAATTTTTCTGCTACAGCACTAGAGAGATAATACAGCAAACTTTATTTCTTCCCACTAAATATGATATTGTATTGATTTACAGATTATGTACAATTTGTATTTCTTTTATTTACTAGGAGTGATATCAGAAGATTCTGGATAAAAGAATAGATATGGTGTCTGTGAACTAATGTATTGAATTGAGAATAAAACAAAAACTAATAAAGTTTCTTCATGTTCTTGTTGTTGCTATGTGTAAGATTAGAAGATTCTGGACATAAATATACTATTGATTTTTTTATTTAGGAAATACAAAAGGATAATTATGAAGTGTCTTCTGCGTTTTGTTGCTGGAGTGAAATCAGAAGATTTAGCAAAAAATATGATGTTTATAAACTAATGTATTGATTTTAGGAATAAAAGGATAATCATGAAGTATCTTCTCTTTGTTGTTGCTAGGAGTGAGCTTAGAAGAGTCTGGCCAGGAGAATATGATGTTGCTATGGCAGAACAAGGTCATCTCAAACTTTGACTACCTCATGTACCTCAACAGGTAAGCTGTACTAAAGCCTAAAGGGATCTAGTAACATTGTCCAAATCCTCAAATCTTACTTGGAACTCTAGCAGTTCTCTCATACCTTGTTGTATTTGTATTAACAATAGAAGCAGTTTCGGTTTTTCAAATTTCATATCCTAATATGAGGTTTGAAGTAAACCATAGCCATTGTAGAAACTGTGTTTACATCCTTCTCTCCTCGTCCTCTTCTCATTCTTTTTCATCTTCCTCTGCTTCTATTTAAAATGTTGTTTCCATTTGACTTGCTCTTACAACTTTCTTATTACCAACTAAAATATAGTTTCATGGAAAAGCAATTAGATATTTTTGCATGATATAATAATATATATTATAATTGGAAATTCCTGCATTTAGATATAGAAAAGCTTAAATATAAGATAAGCCAAACCTTCATCTAAAAGTTAATTGCATTCCTGTTTTTCATGTCTTATTCACAGTCAAGCTGATCGTAGTGTTAATGATGTCACGCAGTACCCAGTCTTCCCATGGATCTTAGCAGATTACTCCAGTCTAGAACTTGACCTCAATGACCCTGTGACCTTCCGTGACCTCAGCAAACCAATTGGAGCATTGAATGCCCAGAGGCTGGAGAGATTTAGGGTAAGTCAATTACGACAAACTTGATCAAAATTTGATGCTGTATATAAAAAATAATTTATCACTTTCCATAATTAACATGTCTGTGAAACACTCATTTGGTCTGTTCTTGTTTACAGTGACACCTGCTCGAATGACCAGTCTATAAAGACCACCTGTTCCTAAGGCCACCATTCTTGATTCCCTTGGAAACATTTTACATGTAAATGAACATGTCTACAGAGACCGTCTGCTTACATGTTTGAATTAATTATACAAAAAAGCTGCATCACTTCAGTGATCCCTCGCATATATCCCCAAGTTGATTTCTATCCTTCGGGTTTATGTCAAGTTCATAATAGCTTCTGACCACACGAGCAATGAGAATTAAGCTGTTTCAGGGACGAACACCGTACTAGGGTTTTCTATAGCAGTATAGCTCAGTCGGTAAGAGCACCAGTCTAGCAATCCGGCGGTCTCGAGTTCGAATCCTGTTGGAATCCCATATTCTTTGCTCTTTTTCATTCATGCTTACAAATACCACATTTTCTACCTGTGGGTGGTCTTTATAGACAGACCTGTTTGACTGTATCTAGTAACAGTTATGCAGCAATGATGGTAAACTCATTTATATAACATAATTATTCCCCATCTTCTTTCTTCCAGGAGAGAAGGAAAGATATGCCAGAGCCCAAGTTCCTGTACGGCTCGCATTACTCCACCCCTGGTTATGTGCTCTACTATCTCGTGAGAGTGGCTCCGGAACATGCCCTGTGCTTACAGAATGGGAGGTTTGACCAGGCGGACAGACTATTCAAGAGGTTCGTATAACCATCTCATTACTAAAGATGATTGTTTGTGAAGATTTTCAAGGTTTCATTAAAAGTTTGTGACAACTATTTTCTATACTTGAAGATTTTGTTCTAAATAACTGAATCCTCTCCTTACAAAATTGGAGGGTATGACCAGGCGGACGGACTAGTTAAGACGTTGGCTTTATCATTGTCCCTACTGTAGATGAGTGTTTGTGGAGGTTTCATGAGAAGTTACATACAGGTTTCAAAGTTAGACTATTGTACATGCCTCATGTTTGCATAACAGGAGATTGAATTAGGTGGCAGACTATTCAAGAGGTTTGTTTGTCTTTTTTCGCTAATATATAGATGTAGATGAAAGCTTGAAAACATTTTGTTAGAAATAACTTTCAGGTTTAAAACAATAAAGTAATATACTCGCGGCCCTTGAAACAGTTTTTGGCTTTGGACCAAGACCTTAAACACAATGCAACCCTTTTGTTGCGATATACTAGAGATCAGAAATTGTATCAAGTTTCATCGTGGGAGATTGGATTATAATTGTGGAACACCGACAACCACTCATGTATTCTGTTTTCCTTTCACTATAGTGTGTCAAAAAAACATGGAATAGTGGCAGAAATGCAAGAATTTGAAATTTAATTTTAACACTTGTAATTAGTTTTGTTTTCTGCTTTCCCTTTCTCGATAGTGTGTTTGAAACGTAGAACAATGTCCAATCCCTTCCCTCCGACGTGAAGGAGCTGATCCCAGAGTTCTACCAGTCAGAGATGTCCGACTTCTTCATCAAGACAAGAAGTTGCATCAAGTTTCGTGGCGTGAAACAGCTCTGAAAAGTCTCTTCATTTGAGATCGGGTTTAGTGAAACAATGACAATAATACATGTCTTCTGCTTTCTCTTTCTCAATAGTGCTTCAGAAACCTGGAACAACGTTCAGTCGCTTCCCTCCGATGTCAAGGAGTTGATCCCCGAGTTCTACCAGCCAGAGATGTCAGACTTTCTCATCAACAGGAAGGGACTCAAGCTGGGAACGTGCCAGGACGGGTCCACAGTCACAAATGTAGCGCTGCCACCCTGGGCTGATGGTGAGACTCAAAACATTATCTTTAAAGATAGAAAGATAGAAAGAGTCATAAATCAGATGCACAGTGCCATCTTGGCATGCATTGCGCAATGTCTGTGATTCACAATTTGACTCTGCTGGCCTCTGAGTTAAAAATGGTGACCCACGGTGTATTATCCCCAAGCTTGATGATCTTTGAAATAACACTTTTGGTGGCCATTATAGACAGGTTTAATATGAGGAAGGGTCCACAGTTGCAAACGTAGCGCTGCCACCATGGGCAGATGGTGAGTTCTTTAATCTTAAAATGGCTGGGGGGCTGGGATTCCGCACCCCTCAACTTTTTGTGTGATAATTATGCATTGCGCACAGGTATCGCCGCGCTGCTCCATGAGTTTTTTCATTAAAGTCTTGCGCATCTTCTGAGATCAAATTAGTAACGACCAGGTATACTGTTACAAGGTCACGTGGCCTTTTGTAAGTGAATGTTAGCCCAGAAATCAGAGTCAACCCCCCCCCCCCCCATCCCCCACCCCCTGGCTTTAGCATAGCTGAAATAACCCAGCCTGATTAGGGATGATGAACCAAAATATTCTACTTCACTGGCCCGCTGGACCGGGGTGACCAGAATTGAGTTTCTGGCCAATCAAATTTAACAAATTTATAATGTTTTTTTTTATTGTCTGTGGCTACCTGATTCTTTCTGAATTCGGCCACCAAATAATATATAACAAGCATGAATGTACCCCAGGGAAATTAACTTGCCAAAAAGGCCACAAGGGAAATAAAAGTTTATTTCTAAAAGCTACTTTATACCATGTTGATACTTCCATTCGTGAGGGAGCTAGTAACATTGTCAAAATACACATAGCTTGCTTAGAACTCTAGCGGTTCCTGTTTACAAGGAAGAGAAAAAGTATTAATGTTCCCTCCCATGCACAAAAATATGAAACAAGTCTCTTGTAAGGGTATTAACCCATGCAGGGCTAGTCCTGCAAATACTTGGGCAGTAGTCTATGGAGAATGTACAGAAATACAAATGAGAGGGCACTCTTAATAATTCAACAAAACAAAACAAAAATCGTAAGGTGGAAATCCTTAAAAATAATGACAAATTGTAGCCCCCCCCCCCTCCTCCAATCAGTCTGAGACTGCCCTTTAACCCTAAAAAGACTGGGGGGATGATTTAGCCCCCCCTCCTCTATTTTCGCGATTACTTCGCAACGCTTAAATATTTTACGGTGCCACTTCACGACTTTTTTCCTTAGAGTCTTGCGCAACTTTTGATACCAAAGTTGCGTCGACCGGGTGTACCGTTCTAAAGTTACGTGACCTTTTGTAAGTCAGCGTCGGCCCGAAAATCGCTAAATTTTTTGATTTGTGTACAAATCCTATGGAAATTGACTTTTTCCTAGAATAGACAAAACCTTCATTATTTTTCATTCTGATCACTGCAATCATTTCATTTTGGGCTACAAATGGTTGAATAATGGTTAATATTTTACTCCATCGAAAAAATATATAACAAATATTTTAAAAATGCAAAAAATACAAACAAAAAAAATGCAATTTTTGCATAATTAATTAGCTCTAATTAGCATATTATAATTAAAACAAAACATTTAACTATGCAATATTGTATGGCTTATGGACATCTATCACCATGCCAAATTTGGAGTCGATTGGAGTTTCGATTGCCGAGAAAACTACAAAAACTACAAAAAAATACCATTTTTGCATAATTAATTAGCTCTAATTAGCATATTCTAATTAATTTTTTTTTTTAACCTACGCAATATTGTAAACCTTATGGACATCTATCACGATGCCAAATTTGGAGTCGATCGGAGTTTCGGTTGCCGATATCTTAGGGGGGGCCCTTTTAGCCCCCCCCCCCCCCCCCGTTTTTTTAAGGTTCAAAATAGCCCAGTCTTTTTAGGGTTAAGGCCCGGTCACATATCACCAGGTAGCATAAACGGGCGCCCAATGGGGAGCAACATTTTCAATCCGTTCGTATGTGTTTCTTGTCAGGCAATGTACATGGTCTATCCGGCGGAATGTTTTGTACATACCACTGGATAATATGACTAATCTGTTGGGCATCCGTAAACGATATCCGGTGATCTGTGACCGGGTCTTTATTAGTCCAGCTGTGATACATTTGCTATGTATTGGGCAAAACCAAAGTATAAAACAAATAAACAAGATTTGTACAACTTACAATGTATTTGTTCCTTCTGTGTCAGATCTTATTGTGTGTTTTGTTTATGTTTGTGTACTTTTCATGTGAATGAGAAGGCACTCTTCTGTGACTTCCAGGAGATTGAATTGTTTGCATTGTGGTTTATGGTTGGAAACTGTCTCATTCTTGTCATGGCTGTTTGTAAATAAAACACATTTTTTAAAACAATGACATCTCTACTTTATCAGCTGTTTGTAGTGCAGTTTTTTTATGCCTCCGCAACAAAGTAGCTGGAGGCATTATGTTTTCAGGTTTTCCGTCCATCCCGTTCTTGTGGTCGCATTATTTCAGAATTTCAATAGCAGAGGCATCCATTTTGACTGCGTGCAGTCGAAGATCCATCTAGTTAATAATTGTTTTATACTGTTTTATTTAGTGTAATATATTCAGTGCAAATCTTTATATTACAAAAATATGTTGGAAAATATTCTATTTTTTACTGATCATGTTAACCTGTCAAAATATGTTGTAGACATTTTTTCATATAAGGACTCAACTTTAATAATGTTAACATAGTTGTATCATTATTATAAATTAACTAAACATGTTAGTGGTATGTCCTACATTTATGAACATACTTCCTCATTTATGTGGTTGTTTGTATTCTTTAAGTTAAAATTCCAGCATTGTTCATCTAAAATTCTGTGGATATCATATTTATTCTCTGTCTACTAGAAACTGTTCTAAAGGGAGAGCCCCATGCTTAACCACTGAAATTTAGACAACTAAATATCACAAGGCTTCTATAAAACAGGAAACACATACATGTAAAAACTGAAATAAAAGCTAGTGTGTGGCACAGTTTAGTGCTGTGCTTCAGTGAAAACACATAATGGTATTTCTATAGAAATATCTGGACAAATTATGAATGGAAACCGAGATACACTTTGTCATTTGTCAATAAGTGCACAAGGTGACATTCCTGAGCTTGTAACTCATGCACAGTGAATGTTTTGTCAATTTATTAAATGCATACAATGCATTCCATGCACTAGCTTCAGTGGTGTAGCTGCCGGGGGCACCAGGGGGGGGGGGGGGGGGGGGGGAGGGGGGTAGGTGTATAAAAAAGTTTCAAAAAGGGGGGAACATTTGTGTAAAAATGAAGATATAAATGTAACTATCCCCCCCAATAAATTGCGTGCCCCCACCCCCCCCCCCCCCCCCCCCCCCCCCCCCAATCTGTCTGACTGCACTACGCCACTGACTAGCACGAGTAACCATTAAGGAACTGATGCTTTTGTGATAGCACACTTACTTACTATTAACTGTATTTCATGATTACACAGGCTTTTTCAAGAGGTCAACAAACTTTCTGAAATCGTGATTTTTGGCAATGAAATGTTTTTCGATTTCAATTCCTTCTAGGTATTCAATTTGATAGCTTTGCATGCAAGCATGTAGTATATCATGACATGGTCGGATAGTGTGAGATACCTCCATAAAGAATAGCGGAAGGATTTTTTTTTAAAGAAAAGAGAAATGATACACAATTTGTGACAAATATTTAAGTTTGATGTGTTTATTTGACTCACTCAACAATACAAATGTAGCTGAGTTAATTTTGTATGTAAATTTCCTGTATTGGCACGCAATCTTTTGTGAATTGTTAACAGAATCTTTAAACAAAATTTATTAAGCAAAACATGATTTTAAAAAAAAGTTTTGACCACAAACTTTCACTTTGTGATTGAAAAGGATTCAGGATAATCAAAGCATTATGTTATTAAGCAATTATTTTGCTGGTTTATGCCTTGTAGATGCCTTTATCTTAAAGGACAATGAAATCCGGACAAATTGTTGCATGCACTATAAGACACTAAATATGATGAAAATTTGAGCAGAATTGGTCAAGAAATAAGAAAACTATGGCTCTTTGAAAATAGCCATTTATTTCTATGAGTGACTCAAATTGGCAACACACACTGGCAAAGTTGTGGACTACTCCCCATATGCTTTATACACAATGTTTGAATTTTGTTCAATTTTCTCAAAATATATGTTTACTCTTCGTTTGAGCTCAACATATGTTTTATAGAATACATTTATACACAACATGATGATTTTGGGGAACGGAAAAGAAAACAAAAAATGTGAATATTTGTGTACAAAACATATATTATGGGGAGTAAAGTCCACAAACTTATCAGAGTGCGTTGCCAATTTGAGTTCCCCATAGGAATAAATGGACATCTTCAAAGAGCCATAGTTTTCTTGTTTCTTGCCCGATTATGCTCTAACTTTCAGAGAGTATTCCTCCTAATCTCTTCAAGTATATGAAAGCAACAGTTTGATTGGGTTTCATTGTCCTTTAAATACAAAATGATACTATTATTAGGCATGACCATCTTTTAGTTTCGTACCTACATTACATCAATTGTTTATGATTCACAATTGCCCCATCTTTCACCCATCTGGTAACCTAAACCCAAACCCTAACCACTTGGACCCCAATATAAACCGAACACAAAAAGTAACTACCCCCCTAAACAACCGCTCATAATTTCATAACTGATAATTGTTTCATGATGTCCTCTTACCACAATATTGGTACAGTTGTTATGTACACTGTGTGTGAAAATCAGAGATATTCATCACATGGCTGAATGAGCACAGATTAAAGACAAAATAGCCCACTTCAAAAGTCACAAGACATTGCGCGGGCCTGTACATTGTTGTGAAACAGCACATGTGGCTGAATGCATTGGTAATGGTTTATGAAACAATGCTGATTGATATACCATTCATATGGATTTTTTTAATGGCATTTGTGGTAAAATGCATTAATTGAAAATTGAACTTGTAAAACGGTGCATTTTTAAATTTTACAATACTCAATAAACTGTAATGATGATAATGAATGTTAAATTTAATTTCTGTTAAGAATATTGTTAAACAATTTTAATTACTCAATTTTAATTAAACATAGTTTGTAATAATGTACTTTGTATAAATGGAATACGATAAATTTAATTTGTGTAAGGAATATAACATGAATTAAGACTTGTTTTATTACTCAATCTTTATACCCTGTATTGCTTCCCTTTTGATATTACATTTGATTGTTAGATCTACTCATTATTGAGTATGATAAACTTAATTTATGTTAGGAATATGATATAAAATAGATAGTGGGATTTGATATCCTTTAATTAAATGATTTCCATGCTCTTATTCTTGCATTTTTGTGATGCTTATTATTGTAATTTTTCAAAAGATATACATGTACTGTATTAATTTACACTTTGTTAGATTCAATATTTAGTTAGTATTACATATTTAAAAGTAAGTAACGAATTAGTAAATTGGTTCTTTGTTATTGTTATATTAAAATTAAAATTAAATGAGAATATGCATATAATAATCACATTTTTAATGTTAGTGCCTTTCTTGCCAAATGCTTTCATAAATATGTATCATTTTGATGTTAAATTATATTTTTATTGTGTTGTAATTTATTTATTCATGTATGTTCATATGTTCATGTACGCAAGGCATTTTAGTCTTCGGACTACAGTCTTGTTAATTTTGTTCAATAAATACCGATATATTTATCTATCTATCTATCTAATACTTTTGCGAATTTTGAAATATGACAATTTTCTCTTCAATGTGTGCTCACTCAACCATGGATTAATGGTTACCTCTTATTTTTACACACTGTTTTCCAAAGTACCATATGGATATTTTGGCAAGACAAAATCTTGATACGATTCTTGGTTATGAAATTATGAGCAATTGTTCAGGGGGGTAGTTACTTTTTGTGTTCGGTTTAATTCACTGGCTGCCAAATTTTTGTCGACATTGCATATAAGCTATGCTGCCTCATACGAAAGAAAAATTGTTTACATTTGCTGAAGCGGTTATGAAATGAAACGAAACTTTCTCTCGTGATTCAGGAGAATTCAGATAATGAAATCATCTTGTAATGAATCTATTGTTTTGCTGGTATAGGCTTTGTAGATGCCTTTATGTAAAAAGAAAGAAACAAATGATACTATTATTAGGCATGATCATCTTTTGCTTACCTTCCTATTTTTCAATTGTTTATGATTCATTAGTGCCACATCTTTGCATAGAAGCTGTGCTGCCTCATACGAAAAAAAGAATTGCTGAACATTTGCTGAAAAAGTTTTGAAATGAAAATTTTCACTTTTGATTCAGAAGAATTCAGATATCAAATCCTATTTTTGCAAATGCAATTAGCCCTGCGATCTTGACCTTTGACATTATGACTTATGCCAGCAGGCCCTTGAGTGTGACTATGTCTCTGACCATCTGACTGGATTGACCTCAACTTTGTGATTATCTAGATGAAAAATACTAAGAATTGGCTCCAATACAGCATCTCTACAACATTGTCAAAGTAAGTTCACACAAATTTTGTTTTTGTTTTATTGCAGATGAAAGAGACTTCTGTCGTCAATGCCGGCAAGCTCTTGAGAGTGACTATGTCTCAGACCATCTACATGACTGGATCGACCTGATCTTTGGTTACAAGCAGAAGGGAGCAGAGGCAGAGAAGGCCAACAATGGTAATATTCATTATTATTGAATTCATTTTTGGCAGGTAAATTAATTAATAATTGCATATTTGCCCTTTACCAACATGAGTTAAACACTGAATGCTTAGTGCATGTTTGAGTCCCTGGGGGTGTTTCACAAAGATCCTAAGTTGAACTTATCTCCAAGTTGGAATTAAAAATTATGGAAAGCCGTTAGTGTTTTTAAAAATTTGTTTGGAAAAGTTTGTATAAAAGGCATAAGATGTTAATTCAATCATAATAATATTTTCTATTATCAAGTAGATTTCATGTTCTTGATCTAAAACTTATGAAAGTCTAAAATAATTACATTCTTGCTTTTGATTATATTTTATTCCAAGGCTACAAATGGCTTTCCATAATAGATAAGTCCAACTTAGAGTTAAGTTCAACTTAGGATCTTTGTGAAACACTCCCCTGGTCACTGAGGCTGTGATGTAGCATGGTCAGACTGATTTCGAGGCATGCTCTTTGTATTTCCCTTTGTTTTGGGGTCAAATTATTGTGATGGCACATACATGTACCTCTCCGTTCCTCCCCTCCCCCATAGCCATGCCACTGCACATAGGTAATATTTGTGGCCTCGGGGTGTTTCACAAAGATCCTAAGTTGAACTTAACTCTAAGTTGGACTTAATATGTATGGTAAGCCATTTGTAGCCTTGGAATGAAATATATTCAAAAGTATTTTAGACTTTTCATAAATTTAACATCAAGATCATGAAACATCCTTGATAATAGAAAATATTAATAATTTGAATCAACATTTGATGCCTTTATCAAGAACTTTTTCAAGAAATATTTTCTAGAAACAAATGGCTTTCCATAATTTGTAAGTCCAACTTAGAGTTGAGTTCAACTTAGGATCTTTGTGAAACCCCCCCAGGTGTAATAATGCTTGTCTAGTAATCAGGACGTGATGGGTTCCCTTGTGCTTTTTCTCAATTTGTCTCAAACATGTGCCAAGCATCCAGTCTTGAACCTACAGTACCTACATGTAGGTAAAGGGCAAAACTACCATCATTTAATAATACAGTCAAACCTGTGTACAGTGACCACCCAAGGGAAACAAGAAAAGCGGCCACTGTAGACAGGTAACTTAGATAGACAGGGACGGTCCATTGCACTGTGTTCCTTTGCAGAGGAAGACTTTTGGTGGCCACTATAGGCAGGTTGGTTGGTATAGACAGGTGGCCACTAAGACAGGTTTGACTGTAGGGATCACTTTGGTGGCTACTATAGGCAGGTTGGTTGCTATTGACAGGTGGCCACTAAGACAGGTTTGACTGTAGTTATACTATTACAATGTGTCATCTTTAGTGTAATACTAACCCATTGAAAATGATGTGATTCATGCATTCTTCAAAGATACCCAGCCCAAGTATTATGGGGACCAGTCCTGAATGAGTTAAAGTGGCAAGCTTTACATGTTTGATATCACACATATAGCTGTTTTTCACAGTAATTTTTCTTTTTTTGTATCAGATATATTGTATATGTTGCCCCCCCCCATAAAAAAAAAGAATTGCAAACAATATATTTTGTATTTGCATAGCATTTCTAGGATATACATTGTATGCTCACGACCCCAATATTCTCACCGCAGAAGCCATAAATCTTGAAGAGGTGGAAACTAGAATGTGAATTTCTTTTTCGTCCCTGCGTTATACTTCCTCATTCGTTGCAATTATTTGGTCAATAAACAATAATTTGTTCTTTGAACCCTTTTGTGCAGAACTTTTTAATGGTTTTATTTTTAGTTTGCCAAGCGAACATTATGTGCTTCATGAAACTGATTATTTATTTGGTCAGTATAAAAATATAATCTGCTATTTCAAATTGTTATGGTTTTATTATTGTTCGCCAAGCGAGTATCATGTGCCACCTGAAAGTTCATTCTAGAGGAAATTACTTTTATTATTGATTAATGCAAATATTGTTAATTTGGGTAATAAACACCTTTAATTTGAGTTTTATTGACATAATACTTAACTTATATTACTCTGCAACGTGATAGAATGTTCAGTTAAACTTTCGTTTTAGATTGAAGTACCTACAGTAGTCTCTGCTTAATGGGGTAACGGGTACACCTGTTAAAGCGGTAGGATTTGACAAAACATTTCTTATGTATCTTCAGGAAATTTCCACCACTTAAAGGGATACACCTGATAAATGGGTTAAATATCCCTTGCAAAACACAAACCCATTAAGCGGAGAGTACAATTTTAGTATATCAGGTTTTTAAAAATTCTGACATACATATAGTTGTAGATATTTTGATAAATTTTGACTTTCTATGGCACAAAAATCTTAATTCTTAGTTTTTTTTTTAGTAAAAACTGGCATCTATTATAAAGAATTGTTATGGCGAGTCATTTCATAAACAAAATCTTTTAAATAAATTGTCCCTTGTGTAAGGAGAGAGCAGAAGAAAAAACATATTCAAACATTTTTTGAATTTGTTTGTTATCATTATTATCATTATTATTATTGTATCGGAAAAGATATCGCTAGTGATATTCGTTTGTCTCGCAATGTGGTCAACAAGGAATCTTAAGAGATCACGACGTTTCGTGCGCCGCTGCAACACTTCGTCAGGTGTGATACAAATGTAATGCAAGCAAGGGAATATATACCCCACGGGTAGCGCAGCGCGCTACGCCGTATGAGCGAGAACGCTCCTAATTGGTCAATAACGGACAAGGCCTATTGGTCGGTGCGCACGGGCGCTCGACCAATCAGCGGACCGGTTGGCTGGCTCGCCTGATCGGCGGGAACAATGGCGTGTTCAACCAATCAGCGGGCCGCTAGCTCGGGCTGGCCTATTTGGCGGAATCAATGGCGTGTCGGTACGGGATGTTCGGGCAGATTCATGGGCCGCTGGCTCGGCTGGCCTATTAGGCGGAATCAATGGCGTGTCGGTGCGGGCTGTTCGGGCATATTCATGGCGGCGTATCGTACGCATCCAAAACTCGGGGAAGTCGATCCCGTTGTCTCTATTGAAATTGTTGGGATTCAGGCGGATATTGATAGCTTCCTTTACCCTTCGTGTGTACCAATGCCGTTCTTGGGAAAGGCATTGAACCCCGTCCCAGTCTGGCTGATGCTGGTTGTCCCAAGCATGTTCGGCTACGGCTGAGCTGTCAGTATGGCGGAGCCTGACGTCCCTCTTATGCTCAGAGATTCTTTCGGATATCGGTCGGGCAGTCTCACCGATGTAGGACTTATCGCATCCTTTGCAAGGGATGTTGTACACGATGCCGTCCCGTCTTGTTTGGAAGAGATACGTAGATGATACATTCATCATAGTCTCCGGCTCACAAACAGACAACCTGCTCAAACACATGAATAGTCGTCAGCCATCCATCCAGTTCACATCAGAGATGGAAAGTGAAGGGAAGATAGCATTTCTAGACACGCTGGTTCACAGACACGACAACCACAGGCTCTCCACCTCGGTGTACAGGAAGCCGACCCACACAGACCAGTACATAGCGTTTGACTCTCACCATCCCATATCGGTGAAGAGAGGTCTGGTCAAATGTCTATTTGACAGAGCATCACGCATTGTGACTAGTCCACAGCAGCCATACAAAGAGCGGGCACGTGTCCGTAGTGCCTTGAGCCTCAACGGTTACCCACGCCGTTTTGTACACAACACCAAGAATAGAACGTCAGACCCAAAGGATCAGAAGGTATACAAGACTTTCACAGTCTTGCCGTACATAGATGGTGTCTCCCAACAACTCAGGCGCCGCCTAGAGAGCCATGGGATCCGAACGGTCTTCAGATCAGATACCACACTACGCCAGCAACTAACACGCCCCAAGGATCAAATTCCTCAACACAGACGGGACGGCATCGTGTACAACATCCCTTGCAAAGGATGCGATAAGTCCTACATCGGTGAGACTGCCCGACCGATATCCGAAAGAATCTCTGAGCATAAGAGGGACGTCAGGCTCCGCCATACTGACAGCTCAGCCGTAGCCGAACATGCTTGGGACAACCAGCATCAGCCAGACTGGGACGGGGTTCAATGCCTTTCCCAAGAACGGCATTGGTACACACGAAGGGTAAAGGAAGCTATCAATATCCGCCTGAATCCCAACAATTTCAATAGAGACAACGGGATCGACTTCCCCGAGTTTTGGATGCGTACGATACGCCGCCATGAATATGCCCGAACAGCCCGCACCGACACGCCATTGATTCCGCCTAATAGGCCAGCCGAGCCAGCGGCCCATGAATCTGCCCGAACATCCCGTACCGACACGCCATTGATTCCGCCAAATAGGCCAGCCCGAGCTAGCGGCCCGCTGATTGGTTGAACACGCCATTGTTCCCGCCGAGCAGGCGAGCCAGCCAACCGGTCCGCTGATTGGTCGAGCGCCCGTGCGCACCGACCAATAGGCCTTGTCCGTTATTGACCAATTAGGAGCGTTCTCGCTCATACGGCGTAGCGCGCTGCGCTACCCGTGGGGTATATATATTCCCTTGCTTGCATTACATTTGTATCACACCTGACGAAGTGTTGCAGCGGCGCACGAAACGTCGTGATCTCTTAAGATTCCTTGTTGACCACATTGCGAGACAAACGAATATCACGAGCGATATCTTTTCCGATACCATATCCGCAATGAATAATATATTCACTATTATTATTATTATTATTATTATTATTAATTGTATTTTTATTTGATATTGTTATTATGATTATTGTTATTATTGTTATTATTATTAACACTAACTTTTTTCTGTACTGGCCCATTCGGGCAAGTCAAATAATACATTTTGAAATTTTACTTGCCCCATTATAAAATTTACTTGCCCTCTTACTTCTAGATGAGATCAACACATGTGAAATTACATTGTTCTCCTGTAGTTGAATAATTATTTAGTTGCCCGATCGGGCAAGCAAACTAGACAATTTATGAAATTTTACTTGCCCGACACCAATTTTTACTTGCCCTGGGCAAGCGGGCAAGTGCTAGTGATTAATTTGATTAATTTGTTTGTTATTATATTTGTTGCTTTTTTGTTGATTGCTGTTTTTGTATGTTAGCGATTTTCTTTATATTTTGTTTGTTGATGCTTTCATCATTATCATCATTACCATCTGCATCATCACTATAAAGTCTTAATCTTGGTATACAACTGCATCAAGATTGGGGACGAAATACACAACTTTAACCTGGTCCCTTCTAGATTTTGCAATCCCCGTAGAGTTAATACTCACCTTTCAGGTTCCTGTATGCAATGGGTAAATCGATCTGTTCCCTAAGTACCGTATTTGTCGGTGTATTACCCGCACCTTTTTTCTCCAAAAAAAGCTCCAAAATGGGGGGTGCGGTTAATACATCGGAGCGGGTAATACACCGACAAATACGGTATACTCAATTTTGTAATCCCCATAGAGTTAATACAGGACCTTCCAGGTTTCCATAGGCAAAGGGTTAATATTCTACATGTCACCCATGGTGCTAAAGTAGCACTGGCTGGAATGCTCCCCAGGGATAGATGAGCGTGCATGATAAATGCTGGATTGATTGTTGGTGTGTATCCGATGACCGAGATGATAATATGAGATGCAGCTCCCTGTGGGAGAACAGTGTATAAGCACTTAAAGGTATCTAGTATCTTTGTAGAAATGTGCAAAGAACAGTTGATACAATGTGTATTGTTGTGATCTGATATGTCCACTGAGTAATGTGTACAAAATTCACTTTAAATGGTAAATGGATGTTATATGGTCTAGTAATGAGCGAAAATGCAAAGTGATATTCACTAACTGATTGCACTGACTTTGTACAAAGACGGTTTCAACTATCCAGTGGATAGTTTAACATCCCAAAACTTCAGTCGTAAAGTTCTATATTTTTAACGAAAGGGAAATAAAAAAATAAAAAGCCTGTTCAAAGCTTCTATTGGTAATTACGAATACAACAAGGTTTGAGAGAACTGCTAGAGATCCAAGTATGTTTGGAGGATTATGACAATGTTACTAGATCCCTTTAAGAGGTGTACTTGGATTTCTAAACAAAACTAATTTGTTTTCGGTAGTCTTTGAGGTTTCTATTTCGATAGAAAACTTGATAGAGCAATGCATGGCTCGCTCCTAGGAGCACTTCCCGTCCATGAAATCTCATTTGTTATGGTGTACCATAAATTTCTTTCTTCAAACACCATGATGTATTTTTTTTCTTGAAATTATTATTCCTAAACCATTCAGGACGGATTGATTTTGCTGTAGGATATGTGGATTATCCATAGACCCCAAACCATGCAGGTATGGGTTCCAATCCTGAATGGGTTAACTCTTAACCTGCCAGGGATTTTAATGCTCTATGGCATTTGTGTGCATTGTAACTCACAAAAATGCGAGCTTGGCACATTAAGGAGTTAAAATTGAGAGGGAAACAAGAGTTCTTTGTAAATCAATGTTAACAAAATAAATATCTCCTAATGATATAAACCCAGTCACATCCACAGGTTGATATATACTTTGGTCGGATGAGAGAGCATTTTCAATTCAATTTTAAATGGGTAGTTCAGTTTTGGTAAAGAGGGCGCTGCACAAAATTGTGAGGTAATGAAAAACTGAGTGTAAAATTTGAAAGAGCATACAATTGTAATGGCAGAATAAACTTTATTTGATCCAAATTATTTTATCCAAATTGGTTCAGAAACGGCTGAAATATCAATGAATATATCTGATTGTAATAAATCTGGGGCCCAGATTTATTTGATGATTTAAAAAAATAAAATAAAAATGCCTACACTTTTTCAAAAAATTGTCAAAAGAGGTTTTTAAATAGTTGTTGATGATCTCTCTATCTAATCGTTATTTCAACAAAACATCACATGCATAGTTTTGTATGAAATATGGTTGAAACCAATGCTTGTTTAGAGAGCACCCTCTTGTGTTTTAATGGCTCATTTTGAATGATAACAGGCTTTTTAATTAGTCGTTTGTAATTTTCTATACCTTTCGAGCATGGTGGAGTTAAAACTACTAGTTTGTAGTGTTATTGTGCAGGTTTTGGTTACTAAAGCTCAGCCTTACCAAAACTGTACTACCCCTTCAAAGTAAGAAGTTTATGTTTTTATTATATTTCATGAAAAGTTCATGAGTGTTATAGAAACTAACTCAATTAACAAAATGCAATTTATGTATCTCATAATATCAACCCAGTCACATTTACAGGTAAATAATATATAATTTGGTTAGATAAGAGAGCATTTTCAATTCAGACATTTAAAATAGGAAGTTTATTTATGGTTTATTATATTTCATGAAAAGTTCATGAGTGTAATAGAAAATAAATATATTTAAAATATTAATCTATATTTAATATATTTCCTAATATCAACCATAGTTACATCTACAGGTAGTCATATAATTTGATCAGATGAGAGAGCATTTTCAATTCAGAACAATGATAGAAGTAGTTAATTTATTTATGGTTCATAATATTTAATGGAAGTTCATGTTGCATTTCCAAAGGTATGAATACAAATACAGTTAGAGGAAATAACTAAATTAATTTATTTTCTGAGGTCTGGATATTTAAAACTATGACTATTATAGTTCCTTCTGAGGTTTAGTTATATCATAACCAAACATGTCTGTAGTTTCAGTTCAATTCAGTTTACAAACAAAGGGAACTAACACCCCAAAATAATACTTTGATAGACAAATTGTTATTTTGGGTAATTCATTCTACCAGCAACTAAAGAAATGTGTGTCTCTAATTCAATCTTTATAATGACTACTGCAAACAAATAATCATGGGTCTGCAGAATGATTAGTTCTTTTGTCATATATACCTAGTAGTAGTACATAATTCCTCTAGAGCCGCTTCTGCAGACCCATGAGCACATAAATTAGTATGATGAAGAGATTGCAAATTATAACATTTTCTGGAAAATGGACTAGTACTAAAAACTGTTTTCTTTCATTCATTCGAAAATTATTTGTAGGTGGTGGTTTCCTTTGAATAATAATGAAATTCTTCCCTTGCCAAACACCTAATTCCTTTGTGAAACATTACATGTCATTTTAAAAAAGGGAGTAAAAAAAAATTCCCTGTAATCAAGCAATACACAGTGTACAAAAAAGTCACGGACCATTGCTCCGTACCCAGTTCAATCCATTCAGTCATTAAGATGCAGACATGTTTCGTTATCAGCATTGTGAACATTTCTCTCTGATCAGCCAAGGGGATCAATCAATATAATTATAATCAAACCTGAATGTGCTATTAAAGGGATCTTGTAACTTTGTTGATGTGCAAAAAGTGATGAATGGTTGATACAATGTATGTCTGATATGTCCACTGGGTATTGTGTGTTAATTTCAAGTTAATTGTAGACGTTATATGGCCGAGTAATGAGCAAAAATGCAAAGTGATATTCACCAACTCATTGCACTGACTTTGTACACGGTTACGACTATCCAGTAGATAGTTTAACATCTGAGCACTTCAATCGATATATATCTTTTTTTTAAAAGGGAAATTCGTAAAAACGTAACCTGTTCCATGCGAATACAAGGTATGAAGGAACCGCTAGGATTCCAATTGGATTTTTAGGATTTGGACAATGTTACTAAGTCCCTTTAAGATTCCCCCAACCAGACAAACAAAGCGGGACATTAACAATTACTAGATCCCTTTAACTCTCTTTGTTAGCACTGTGAACATTTCTCTCTGATCATCAAAGGGAATCAATCAATATATAATTAAACCTGAATGTGCTACATGTGTTAACTCTCTTTGTCTATGATAAAATAAACACTTCCCACAGACCTCACAGACCACACAGGATGGTAGGATATGCACTATTAAATGGAAATAATGATATGAATAATAGGTTTGATTCATGTAGCACTGTACAGCTAGCACTTTACACAGTAGGGAATTAATTAGGGAAATGGCCCATTCCATACATTGGGGCAGCACTTCTCTTGTACATTGTTGTTTGGCTTATGGTAGCAGAATAATTAAATGGGTTTCATTTTGTCAAATGTCTCCCTAATTATGGAGATATTTAAGATTGAATTGCATTCTGGAACAATTTAAATAATAATTAAAAGTATCCAGATTCAGACACTTTGATTTGGACACTTTGCGCCAATTATCAGCGATAAAATCTGATATGAATTGTTACTTTTTTTTTCAGTACGGTAAACGACTAAACATACTGTAGTTCATTTTCTATGAAAATTTCACATACCGGTATCAGATTATTAATTTGAAGTCTCATGTATCACTTTTGGAAAAAGGTAATGAATCACTTGAATGTTGAATGTGTACAGTATAACAAAAATGAACCCATTGCATGCTTCATTCTCTTTCGCTTTTAAACTTCAGTGTTAACAATCCATTGAATCGCAGAGTGCTCCATAAATCACAATGAAAGCCTCTTGAACCATTGACTACGGGAACCGGGTGGGTTGTGTACAAAGTATATGGAGATCTCAGAATGTTGTAGTGAACGGGTTAATGGCTGACTGAGTATCAATAACTAGACAAGGCAATGATACATTCAGGGGGGGGGGGGTGTATGATGATACCATAAAAAGCCCTTACCCCCCCCCCCCCCCCCCCCCTTAAATAAAAACTTAATTCAGATGGTGGATTAAAAAAAGGCAAGGATGCTCTCAAATTGTTGGGTGGTGGGGGGGGGGGGGGGGGGGGGGGAGGGGGAGACTCCAAAAGGAGGGGGGTGCATGAGGATTCCATAAACATAATGTTTTACCCACCCCTGCCCCAGCCCCTGCCCCCCCCCCCCCCCCCCCTCCTCCCAACCCATCCCCCATTGACTGTACTGGATGGTTTGGAAGTGTATACAGACAAACCCCTAAGTACAAAGTTTACCATGAGCTATTGTATTCCTTTGACAATGCTCTTTTTATTTAGTTGTGAAGTTGAATAATAGGAGCGGCATTTACACGTATTCCAGTAGTTCAAAGTGGAAGACAATGAGATCAGTAGTAATAATGGGGGGAAAGGTTACAGAGATTCAAGTTGCCGTTAAACTCTCACAGCATTTAAACTTCGTTCCTAACTTTACTGCATCCCTCTATGCACCCAGTGGCCGAGAGCACGATCATGACCCAGGACCAGCCCTAGTTCCACTGATCTCTAGATATGTCTGTGTAACCCTTTACTGTTGAATGAGTAAGGGAGGTATTTGTGCTTTGCTACTTTCTGTTGAACTGTGCGTTATTCTAGCATATTGACATCAATGAGTTAGAGCCAATGATGCTAGTTGCCATGGTTAGTGTCACTGGTCAATAATCGGGCCCCTGGGCCCCGGTCAGACAACTCAAACAAATAAAACAACTCGTCACAGTCATGTATTCTAGTGATTCACAATAGAAGACAACAAAGTAATAGTGTAATAGTGGGGTGAATAGAACTAGTATTTAAACCTGTAGTATAAAAATGATGCCAAAATCAGGCATTTTTGCTTACTGTTACTGATCAGTCCATAATTCCTGTAATCTCTAGTCGTAAATCACCTGGGTATCACTTATAAATAATAATGAAAATAATCAATGTTTTTGAGACCTCTTTCGTCTGTTTTGACTGACCACTGGAGGCTGCCCTGTTTCCCATGGTACACATGAAACGTCATATGAGCGTGCACTAATAACAGCGGGATACGTAACCACTGACATAGCAGCAGACTCAACAAGAGCTCCTTTAAAAGCAATAAAAGGAACTTTCTCATGACATTGTACTTCACATGGAAATCAAAAAACAAAAAAACAAAAACACTCACATTTCATTAAAATAGCTACCTGTATTAGCTCCAGAAAATGAAAGGGAACATGTAATATCATTATTAATAAATGTTATTTATACAAAGAAGTCTCCCAGGGAGACTTTCAAATCTGAAAAATTAATATAAAAATATCTTCTATTTTTTACAAAACAGGAACAAACAACAACTGAATACAAGGTATGTGAGAACCGCTAGATAGATAAATAGATTTTGACAATGTTACTTAATCCCTTTGAGAGAAATGTGTTATTACTTCCGTAAATGGGCCATTCTTTGAAAAGTGAAACTTTTTCGGAAAAAATGAAGTTTTATTTTTCTGTAGTTTTGTTCCATTTTTGGAATGATCCATGTGTAAAGTTTCATGAAATACATGATTTGAAGTTTTAAATGAAACTTTTTTACTCATTTGCATACATTTACATATTTCAATATTTTTATAATAATCATAATTCAGAAAATAATCAAGATATCAAAAGGATAATTAGCAAGCTCATTCTTCTCACTTTCCTGTACAGGTTGATACCAACTTTGTAAAAATTCAACCTTTCATTCTTTTCTAAACCCGATATTATCAAATTCCCATTTTTCCATTCATATTGTACATGTCACACACGTGACCACCCCAAAATGTCACACACGTGACCAGATGTTGCCACATAATTAAGTACTATAAAAAACAACGGTTTGATATAATTCTCATTCATTGCTATTGTTGTACTTACAAATGTATAGTACTTCTCTGGTAATAAGATGAACATTATAGCTATTCATATTTTAAAGAATTTTCCAAATGAAATTTAGTTATGAAAAAAACGCTCCGTGCGAAGTCACACACGTGACCCATGCCATTTGACCTCTGACATTGAGTTACGTAATCCTTATAAAATCTTTTGTGTTAAGTTTGAAAGACTACAACATATTCAAGTCACATATGAAGTAAAAATCATTATAGTCTCATACTTACTGAAATATAAGCATCCCATTTCAAAATTTGTCATGTTTTGGGTCACACACGTGACCAAGAATGGCCCAAATGAGAATAAAAAGGACAATGTACTGGTATGTGAGTTATGTGCGTGTGCCATTGGGTGTGTTTGAATGTGATAGGTTATAGTTTTGTGAAACATTTTTATTTGAAAGTTTGTCCGATGATTGAATTCAAATCAATATACTGGTAGGAGGCTATTAAAGGGATCTAGTAACATTGTCCATATCAACAACACGTATTTAGAACTCTTTCGGTTCTCTCATCTCTTGTTGTATTTGTATTACCAATAGAAGCATTAGACAGGTTTTGGTTTTTCAAATTTCCTTTTTGTTAAAAAGATATTTACAATTTAAGTGTTTGAATGTTTAACTATCCACTGTATACAAAGTCAGTGCAATGATTTAGCGAATATCAAGTTGCATTTCGGCTAATTACTCGGCCATATAACATCCATTTAACATGAAATTCACACACATTACTCAGTGGACATATCAGATCACAACAATACACAATTTTTCAACCATTCATCACATTTTTCACATGTCAACAAAGTTACTAGATCCCTTTAAACATTAAACATTTTTATTTGAAGGTTTGTCTGACAATTGGATTTAAACCAATCTACTGGTAGAGGGCTAACGTGTCCAGGGTTCTTCCTAAATTGTTATGTTTAATGTCTTTTTGCTGGTATGTCACAGTCTAATTCCCTTTGACGAGGGGGTAGGGGGGAACCCAACATATCTCCGCATGATCGTATGGTATGCTATTCCAAAAATGAAGTAATTTGGATAATATTAGTATGTTAGTTCATCTACAGGTATTGATATTTCATAAGAATTAGCATTTTAAACTTTTGATCACAATGCTGACGAAGGCTGTAGATATAACGGCCACAAATTTTGGACGTAAATATTTGAATTGTGATAAAATGTTTATTATGCTAATTCTTGATTTAGTCAATAATTATTACAACTTTATGAACCAAAGCACTATAACACTGATTGCCCATTGAAGTAAAATTAATTCGGATGGGCATATCTCAGCCAATACTTAACGGAAAATGAAGTTCAAATTTGAAAATAAAAAAAATAGATTTTTGATGACGTCACACTTCACCAATCACCACTCTATAACAGGTTGGACCTTAGTTTGGAAGGGGAGGAGGGTTTTACTGTTAATTAGTAATTGTTAACTCATGCTAGATAAATATCTCGGCTGTGCTTTATAAAACAAGTATTTTATTCTGATTTACATCAATTGTTGCCACAGTTTACATGATTATCCGATGTAACATTCTGCTTCTTTTCACACGATATGAAAGGGAAGTTCACAGATACAGTTTATCCAATGTTCTGAAGCTATATACATGTAGTGTTATGTTTCTGTGCCTGTGAGTGTGTATGAGTGTGAGTATGAGTGTGAGTGTGTGATCACTAAATCATTTCTGTGCGTGTCTATGGAAGAAAAATACAATTGACCTAATATCTCAATGAGAGGCGGCTGAAACTCATGCGGGGGAAAAAAAATGAAATAAATTATTCAGTGTGTGCATCAGGGTTTGAAATGCTTAACAAAAAAATAGTTCACACTGCTGAATTTCTTTTCTTTGGAGCGGTGCTCAATCCCATTTTTATGTCGGTGCACACGTGAATGGTGTCTTTGGTATGGACATTTTGGTGTGAATCATGATTTATGTGGGACAAGGCTTCATAGCGCTGCCTATCATATTGTTATTGTTAGATGTTAAAAATAGTATAGATTTCTAGCTGCATATTTACAAATCCAACGTGATTGATGATACATGGTAGATGAATTTCATAATGACGCATTCAACATTTTGAACTTGGTTTAAATGTGTTATGTACAGTCAAACTTGTCATAGGGGCCACCTGTCTATAGCAGCCAACCTGCCTGTAGTGGCCACCAAACATGATCCCCCTCTAGAGAAAAAACAGTATTATGGAACCTGTCTATAGAGATCACCTGTCTACAGCAGCCACCTTTCTTGTTTCCCTTAGGTGGTCACTCTACACATATTTGATTGTATTTGTAATTTGGCTGACTTCAATTGCAACGTATATATGTTGAGTCAAAGAGGTACTAGTCTAGTAGACTAGTACCTCCTTTGTTCAGTATTTACTTTCATGTGCTTCCCCTTTCTGTTTCATATTCTCTCTCTCTCTCTTTCTCTTTTTCTCAAGTATGTCAGTTCAGAGAAGCGTTTCAGAGTAATTTTGTTTCTTTTAATTGTAGATTTCTTTTGAATTTTCTATAAAGATTCATTATACTCTTATACACATATTGTTTTGGTGATGCTGCTCCTAGTCTTGACAATAGTCCGGGCCACTGGTGACGATCTCTACGTCATCCTTTTGTTTGAGGGAGGGGAGGGATATCTTTGTCCCTCCTTCGAACATAAGGATGACGCAAAAATAGCTGCCAGTGCCGGGGGATACATTCGCATTGCGCGGCAATGGACATTTCTAGTTAAATTTAGCTTTTTAAATTGAGCCAAATATTCCTAGAATTCCCTGCATATTTTGTAATTTCATTACAAAATATTGTACATTTTGGACAATGGCCATTGATGTCACAATGTTATCTATTGCACCGAGATGAATCCTTTGCCTACGGAAACCAAATGGGCTATGTACAAAGTCTATGGGGATTTCAGAATCTCAAAGGGAACGGTTTACAAATCTTTCCTAGAATGCCGTACTAGCACGTATGTATATTTGTGGGGCAAAATACATTGTGTCAGACATTCTTTTTTAGTTCAAATTTGTATTGTTTTAAATCCTTGCCTACAGGAACCTGGTTGACTACCGTACATTCAAAGTCTATAGGAATTTCTGAATCTCGTAGGGAAAGGGTTAACCCCTAGCCTACAGGAACCTGGTGGGCTACGTTCAAAGTCTATAGGGATTTCTGAATCTTGTAGGGAAGGGGGTACTAATGTACTGTTCGTAATGTAATTCGCTGCACATCTAGACTTGATTGATGAGAAAATGCAGGATAATTAACCCATTCAGGACTGGTACGTCCCAAAGCCACTCGGGCTGGGGTCTATGGACAATTCATGTTAAGCAGAATCAATCAGACCTGGGCCCCATTGCAGAAAGAGAAACGATTCAATTAATCAATTGTAAGTTGCAATAAATTGCAAGTCAGAAAATGTGTGCATTTCAACCGATTAGATTTGTGCAATTTAATAATAATAATAATAATATCCTCGATTTACAGTATATAGCGCCTATACGATTGATAATCATCTCTAAGCACTTTACAATTATAAATATGATTACCCCGGTCATTTAGCCACATATGATCTGACTTACAATTAATTGCAACTTTACGATCGTTTGCATCGGGGCCATGAATAGGTTAATGTTTTCAAGCCCATTACTACGTACATAGTAATTAATTCATCAAGGTTAGTTCTGCCTCAAAAAAATTAAACCGCGAATTCTCCACAATAGTGCTGTATACATACATTATAGTGTACGTGTGTGCGTTAATGGATTAATGTGCTAATGCAACATGTTATGACAGTGTTGTAGCTATAGGTGGCAATAATTTGACAAAAATAGAAATCATTATTGGAAAATCTGTGAATGAATAATGAGATACATTAGGTAACTCAGTCCAATCATGCTGTATACCCCATGGGGAAAAAAACAATTCCTTTTTGGGGGCTACTTTTCAAGCTCGCTTGCATGGAAATATCATCCTAAAATCTGTTTCGCTAAATGAATCTATGCAAATTTATGGGGGCTCCTTTTTTATGATTTGGGGGATCTTTGGTGAATTTCATGGGGCTGAATCGCCCTGAGCCCCAATGTACATGTATTTTTTCACTACCCCACACTCAATTCAAAGTCTCTGTGTTCATGGATGAATGTGCTTATTTGCAATGACGGGACAGACAAGAGACGAGTGCTACTGCCGACAAAAAAATATGAGTGCTACTGCCGACAAAAATAAGGAGAAAATCCTCTTCAAAATAAGAAATTCAGAGGGTGTGTACCTAAATGATATGCATTTCACCCCCCCCCCCCCACTCAGTCCGATCATGCTCCACCCCATGGTGTTTTGTGTTCATGGATGAATGTGCTCATTTGCATTGACGGACCAACAAGAGACACGTGTACGTGCTATACTGTCTCTGCAATTAATAGACAATACGATAGTGGCTGTGTCTGGCACAGTCTGGCTGGGGATTTAAAGGGAATGAACAGCAACAAATAATTATTTGATTAATGATAATAATAATAGCAATAATAATAATAGTAATAATAATAGGTTTGATTTATATAGCATCTGATATGATACAATATCATCTCTTAAAGCGCTTTACACTATTATGAGATTAGATATTAGTGTATTATTGCAGATAAAGTATGGCTCCAGATATTCGCAAATCAGAATTTGGAAAGTCATAGTTAACCATTAAAGGGTTTGTAGGACGAAATTTACAAGAATAGATGGATTATCTAGGAATACATGTTCATCCCTGTTAGGTTCCCTGTGCAATATAAACGATCAATATTAACTGCAGAAACATAACAAAATGTTTAAGTAGTATGTAAGCATTAAATTATAATTCTAATGAAATTCATGTTAAGCCATAAATGTATCCAACTGGTTGGAATGGATTCCATTGGTAAGTAATTTTTTTCCACATGATCATTAAAGCAAAGAATTATTTTTGGATGACGGTCTCCTTTAATGAACTTTCTAATTAACAAAAGAAACATACAAACAAAGCTTTGCTTTGAGAATAATGGTTGATTCTTTGTCTGACAGGTGGCACCTGAAAAAGCAGTCACTCGAATAATATTTGTCGGGGAAAAAGCAATATCACAATGTGTTTGGATTCTCACAAGGAAAAAACAAGGGACATTTTTAGCAATGGACCATTCGGAATGATTTCATATTCATGTACATGTATGTGGAAACAGTTCATTGGTTGAGTTTAATTATATGCATACTGTACAAACCGCTTTTCTGTAGTAACTTTCATCTTCATTGTATCTGTTTGTATTCTGTTAGTCATTGTTGTATTGTATAGTTTGATAAAGAATTTGTAATGATATGGTTGATATGGTTGTACCGTAAAAAGGGACACAAAGAATAGTAGCTTAAAACTGTATAATATGCACTACATCAATATTGCATCGTCATCATCATCATCACCATTATCATCATCATCATCATCACCATCATCATCATCATCATCATCATCACCATCACCATTATCATCATCATCATCATCATCATCATCATCACCATCATCATCATCACCATCATCATCATCATCATCAACACCATCATCCTCTTCATCATCATCATCATCTTCATCATCATCATCATCATCATCATCATCACCATCATCATCAATCATCATCATCATCACCATCATCACTATCACCATCGTCATCACCATCATCATCATCATCAAAATGAGGAAAACGAAAGAGCACATTTCTTTGTTTAAAAAAAAAACACAAATTCACAGCATTTTAATTTCAATTCTTGTCATTTGATAAGTCAGGTACACATGACTTGTCATCAAAGAATACTCAACATTATAAAAAAAAGAAATTGCATGATTTTTAATCAAATCAAATGTGTAAAAAAAAACATTTTAGCTATAAATTCCAGTTCTTTTCATAGGAATAAGTCATATAACATGACTCACCCTCCAAGAAGCATAAACATCACACAAAATAAATTGTACTGTATTAACATGTCAAAATGCAACTTATATTGGCAAGATAAATAACAAATACACGTATATCATATTGAGCATAACATGATATATGAAAAGGGAATGAAAAAAGAAAATGTCCTTTGAGTTTTCTTACTTGCTTGCTTCAACGTAATACTCCAGTGGTACAATTGACTCTTGTATCAGTTCATGAAGAAATTGTGTTATAGGGGGGTTGCAAAACAACAATATACAAAGGAATTATGAACCTTTGGACCAGGAAATTCCTTTTTATGATACGATTTCTTTCTACCAGCATTCTTTACATGTATAATGAGCGACAACTGTATTACTGACTACTCTGAAATAGACGAGATACACTCTCATGGCTGGACTACTGACAGTTTCTAACATGTAATAAAGTAAACCAACATGAATGGGAGGTTTGCTCATTCATTTCTAGATGAACTCGTACATCATTATAGAGATGTTTATTCATACGATGCGCTATATAAATGTAATTTATTATTATTATTATTATTAGCATTATGTACATATAACATCTTAATTTTTCATTGATATTGATAATATAATATTAGTATCAATAAAACAAATATACCAGTAGAGCATACATGTACATAGTCATTAACATTCAGTGCTTAGCTGTCCATCATGATCTACATTTGTTTTAATATTATAAGGAGACACACATACATGTACAATTTAACATAATATGTGACCGGCTATAACAAAACCCTGCACTTGTGGGTAATTAATGTATTGAAGGAATTGCCATTTTAAGTTCACATAATGTGTGTAAGACTTATAAAGACTTATGATTGTAAAATTGAAACAATCAAATCTTCACCAATAATTGACCAATTTGTTAGAACAAAGCATCAAATGAAAGCTTGAGATAAGGCCTTTCTAGTGGTACTACATTTTGATTTGCAGGGTTTTTCCATAGCCGGTCACATATAACCAGAAGGTTTGCATTTTTAAAGAATTTAAATGACACTTAGGCCTATAGTTTTGTCAAGTACAAATAAAGATATATACAAACATGTACTAATCACAACAATTTCATTTCAACTGCATTTCAAACATAGGCATAATATGACAGACAAAACATTTTGTAAAATAACCATAATTACACCAGCACCTGTCCTATTGTCCACATGTATGACGTGACTAATTGCCCCCCCCCCCCCCCCCCCCCCCCAACAAAAAAGAAGTTCAAATTGGATTTCCTCATCATTGTCTGTTAATTATCTTTTGGCTGTCCGAAAATAAACAACATTATATCGTCGGTTGAGAAAGAGAAGGGCGCCAAGTCACTTTTTGTACTTTGGAGATAATCATGTTCAAAGTTTGGGAGCCCTGTAGAAACCCAATGTAAGCTCCGAGTTGATTTGGGTAAATATCCCCCTAAATATGAAATATAGTTATATAAAAAAACTGACATCACATAGAGAAGGCTCAGAGCCACAAGATGGTACGCATAACTCAATTTATCCAAAAATTGACTTAACCCCTTGACTACGGGAACCGGGTGGGTTGTGTACAAAGTCTATGGGGATTTCAGAATCTCGAAGGGAATGGGTTAATGCCCTTCTCACTCTCACCCATTGATATGGTTTTATACTACATGTATATTATATGTGTGGGAAACTGTTAGTATCACAACTATTTGAGTGGTAAGAGGAACTGAATTGAACAAGGAAGGAAGAAGAGAAAGAAAGTTGTCAATTATTTTTTTGTCCGTCCAAAATAAACAATATATGCTATCATGCGTTGAAATTGGTTCGTATTCAACTTTTTGAGTGGAAAAGGAACTGAATTTCACAAATTTATCACAAAATTGTGTGCTATCTTCACATAAGAAAATGGTTAGTATTCCAACCGTTTCAGTCAAAAGTCAATTACTTTGTGTTTGTCCTAAATAAACCTCATCATAAACTATTATATATACCAGTATGTTGAAATGGTTACTATTGCAACCATTCTAGTTGAAGGGGGTCCTGAATGTGATAACAAAGTATGGAGAGAGCGGGAAGGAGAACAGGAACTAGTAATCAGACGTGAGGAAGTGACTTTCAAACAATGTCCCCTTCACCCAGTGATTCCCGTCCCTGAGCGAGTGGGAAGTATGGACTAACCTTTACACAGGAACAACCCCCCCCCCCCCCCCTTCTATAAAGAAAGACAATCCCAAGCAAAGTGTCACAGTGTTACCAAAAGTTCAACCCTTTGCCATTTGAATCCTGCTAACATATACTCTATATATGGCCACTGCAAGTATTTTAGTACTTATGATAATGAGAACAACAATATTTGAAGGATTCCGGTGCCAAAAGGTTTATTTTGTAGTAACACTGTTGCATTTTGTCCATGTTTGCTTGGAATTGCCCGGAAGTTGAACATTTAGACTTAAATGGAATACAAAGGAAAACCTTACAAGTCATATATTCACAAATAATGCAGCGGTAGTTAGATATAGTTTAAAGGGAGAGATCCACTTTTGCAAGCCAAAATTCAAAAGTTGCGAGGTTATTGTCTTATATGAAAGGAAATGTCATTTAATAGCATGCCTGAAAAAGTTAGGGCTTGAAATCTCTTTTTCGTGGAGTTATAGACCTAAAACTGAATAAACTGAGGGACGTCGGTTAATTAGGTACATACGTATTTTCGGCCGGTGAGTAAGTTTGTACATAGATTTCACGGAGTGCCAGATCGGTATGCATGACCCCTACGTGACCCGCGCTAGCTACGTGACTCGCGCATAAGTACTAATGTGTGAGCGTTTACCAAGCAAAATACCCAAACATCGCTTAAACTGACTACATGTAATTATATATTCTTTATTTTTGAGATCTTTTTCCGTGACATACGTTAACAAATGTCGGCTTGACATATATTGTTGTAATATTATGCTAAATCAGTTGAACTCCCTTATTGACCGATATATAGTTTAAATGGAGGGACGCATTCGTTTTTCATTCGTAGAATCCAAATTAGAGGGCTGTTCGCTCTGATTTTTTTTTTGCGTGTTACATTGATCCCCATCCGTCAACTGAAAGCTGTTCAGACGTTTTGTAAAAGTGGACCTGTCCCTTTAACAAATGTGTTCATTATACACTTATATAGCTACATTATTAATTATTTGCATGTATATGCATATATCTCACACTGCAGTACACTCAACTCTAACCAGTATGTTTATGATCTAGCATATTACATGGTATACATAGTACATGGTAGATGTACTCTTGTTTAATTAATAGTTACATGGGGCTACTATACATTGCTCTTTATATCCAAGGTTACAAAATGAATAAAATACAAGATTAACTTGAACTTTGGGACCAGGATATTAAAATGTTGCAACATGATTGTTATATATTTAATTATGTACCGGTACTTCACATATTTATACAGGAACTGCATTTGATTACTCATAAATGTATAAGGATTTAAAGCTTGTATGAATCAAGTTTTTGGTTCTTTTCTATCAAAATAAGATAATAATTTTGTTATTTCAGAAATTAGAAGAAACAAAATTCTAACTGAACCAAATACTATATTACTCTGAACAAATTATAACATAAGGCGTAAATTAATCCAGTTTGTGCCTAAATCAGGCTGTTGGTTTCACTTGATTTTAATTTACATTTTCATTGAATCACATACAAAAATATTATTTATCTTAATGTTAACCAACTGCACTAATATTCTAGCTAGTATTATATCTGCTCTAAGATTGGAAAACAAGGAGCAGAAGAAAGAGAGGATATACTGAATTTGACAAACATTATCCATTTCCTTCTCACTGCGAATACAGGACTTTGTGAGCTGTCAGGCACTTCACAATACAGGCCAGTTTCAGTTGTGCCAATTATAAAGTAGGACATGGTTAACAGTATGTTACAAGCACACTTATGTTTTAAGTAATACGTTTGGACTCGGTAAAATAACATTTTGACACAAAAGTCACAAGCACGCAGCAGGCGCGTGCTGTTTATGTTTGAATTATCTGTACAGTAGTTATATTGCAGCATCTGTTGCTACTTTTACATTCCTATGGAACACAAGCATATAATGTATATGTGTGTGTGTGTGTGTGGTTGGGGGGGGGGGGGGGGGGGGGGGGGGGGTGGCAAGGCATTCACCCCCCCCCCCCCCCCCCCTTGCCCTCCAGAACTAATTTTCAGGCAAACAAATCACTTTACACTAAGGCAAATTCATTACATTTTGGTAATATCAGCATATTTTTAGGCGAAATCAGTTCAATTTGTTGAGGACATGAAGTAATAATAGGTAGCTAGGCAGAGTTGCCAAGTCTTCCTGGTTTCCAAGGGGACTCAATGCATCAGACATCCCATCAGTCAATCTCCCTGATTATTGAAATATTATTAGGTTGTATTCTTTTGATTGATATATCCTAGCACCTCAGCAAAAAAATACATACCAACTGAATTTGTCATAGATTTTGAAATGAAATAAAGTTAGCAATCATGAGTTACACTCAAAGCATGTATGAATTTGTTTCCAAAACATATTTTTGACAAGTTGCTTTTTAAAAGCGTATCATTTGCATTAGCGTTACACACACACACAGAATATTATTCATACATTGTACATATGCATTTGTATAGAAACACTGGTATAAACTTGTTCTACTCTACCCATTTCAGTATACATGTACAAAGTACCAGTGCATTTTCATAGTATCGGAAAATATACCACAAGCATTCACTAATATAATAGATTGTTTGTCTACTACCCAGTGTCATAGAAAATGTTCATGCTCAGTTGCCCACCCACCGCGCACATGCTTAATAATTATCATACACGCCTTTCTCAAACGAATTCAAGTGCAAAAAATTCCCTCTTTGTGATATATCGCTCACACACATGATGATATAAAATGAGGGATTTCTTTTTAAGTTTCTCCACAATTATTGTTCAACATTGTTCAATAATCAAATTGAAATCCATACATTCCAATAAACCTCAATAAAAAGAACAACCTTTGAACCTTTATATAAATTAGATGCGGTTGGTTTTTAGTAGCAGAATATGTGTACCGACTATCATACTGCGGGGCAGGTTAACTGCAAATTGAAAGCGCATTATGAGTTATCTACATCAACCTGAATGTGTGTAATAATTCATTGCAATATCAATTACATGCAGTACATGTGACCGTGAATTAAATCCTGTACAACCCGAATCACATTTATTCTTGAAAGACAAATGTGCTTCCAATCTAATGGTGAAAAGAATGGAAGATGTAATCAATCTCTTATATGGATGATTAAATGTCTGTATTGAAATTCTGACAATATGGAACAAGCCACTGCAGTGTATTAGAAGAGTGATATATATTCTCATGATTTCAACACATTCATTTTGCAATTTATAATTATTATTTTTATCATTATTATCATGATCATCATTGTTATTTTTATTATTAGAAGTAGAAGTAGTATTGAAATTAGTATTATTTTTGGTCTAGTTCACGAACCCATTCTCTCACAACTGTTGGCATTCTCAGCTTATGGCAAAGCCTGTCAGATTGAATTACTATTTTGGTTCTAATTAACATTTTTGTTATCAATATTTTTGTAGTAGCAACATAAATAAATAACAGATCTTTTTGCCGTGGTTTAACTTATAGAGTTCCTAAATGTATCAAATTATACATATTTCTATGTCTATCTGCAATTTTATAATAAATAGTTACACACAGCATTATTACACAACTAGTTTATATATGTGAATAGGCCTTTAAAATCAAATTAAAATGGGAGACTGACAGACATCATTTTAGGCTTAACTTTTAGTTGATCATCTAGTCATGTTATATTAAACAAATTAACCTTAAAAAAAAAATGTGAGATGTACAAAATTAAGAGTATACAGCTTATCATAATTTCTCCATGAAATGACTATTGGGCAAGAGATTTATGCATAAACCAATCATTGCACGAACAGTTATGTATCAGTCACTTAGTGATATTTAACTAAAAATACAAGATTTCAATAAGCACATACTGAAATGCATATTTATATATCAATGGAAAACCCAAATAAAAATATAAGTAGCCAAACATAGAACATATTTATAAGATTTCAATAAACACATACTGAAATGCATATTTATATATATCAATGGAAAACACAAATAAAAATACAAGTAGCCAAACATAAAGACATATACATTTCAATAATCACATACTGAAATGCATATGGACATGTATGTATATCAATGGAAAACACAAATATATTTAAAGCTTGAAATTGTTCATGTCATAAAAAAGTAGCAGAATAATAATACAATTTAGTTTGCAAGCCAGACATACATAGTTGTATGATTATTTAATCTGGGTAAAACATATACGGTATGCATAATTATATGGTTGCAATGTCATCATTTAATCACTTCATACTTGTAGTTATTGTATCAGACATGTTACCATAGTAACCAATAGCGTAGCATCAGAACAAGGTTAATAATTATAACATAATATGTGATCACTACATCTGTCCAACATATATATTGTTTCAACCAGATGCTTTCACATATTGCACAATCTTTAAAAAAATACAAGAAAACAAAATTGTTTGTTTTTCAGCAATGTCATGAGTATCAAGAAATGAATACATCTCTTTCATTTATCATGAATATACCTACTTCAGAACTTGAGATAATTGTACATACATGTTATGTATTGGTTGAAAAAAAATAAAACATCAGTTTTGTACCATAAGATTGGTATTGTGAGATAGGTTGTAATAATACTTTGTAAAAGTATTAACTTATTAGTGATCCATTAACTTCACGAGATTTTTTTCCAAAAAGTGATATTTGAGACTCTAATCATACACCAATATCTTTGTAAGATTCTTCAGGATCATGTGATATAGTGGTGACAATTGTCGCAGATTATGTCACCTAAATGTACTTCCCCATGTACAATCAGAAAGTGTTCCAGAACGCTTTCCATTCAACCATATATATCTCCATAATTAGGGAGACATTGACACATCAAAACTCATTTCATTCTTCTGTAAGCATATTAAGCCAGACAACAACTCAAGGTACAAGAGAAATGTGAAAGCTCATAAGGCAAGTGCTTTTGGTTGAATTGGACAAAGTTAGTGGATCACTTCAAATATCACCCTCACCGCATGGAAGGACAGCTGGCAGCAGACCCCCAGACCCCCTCAATTCACGGTGACCCCAAACACTAAACTTCCACCAGGTGCGGACCTACCCCGAAAAGATTGGGTCACTCTCAACAGGCTCCGCACAGGGGTCGGCAGATTTAATGCCAACATGCATCGCTGGGGACTCGGACCTTCTCCGGCTTGCACATTTGGAGCAGACAGCCTCCCACATCATTGAAGAGTGCCCAACCCTTCGCCCACCCGGCCACCCTAACCCAGACTTAAACAACTTGGACCCCGACACTGTTCACTGGCTACAAAACTTGCGTGATGTTGCGTAGAAGCTGTGTTGCCTCATACGCAAGAAGAAGACTTCAAATATCTTCTTGTGCTCAGCAGAGGGATCCAAATTGTTGTTGTGTTTGAAGAACTTGAATGTAATAGTACACCTATCCTGCATTGAAGGTATTTCACAAAAAAAACTTTAATATGACTCGATGAAAAAGCAAACTATACACGAAACAATGAAGGCTGGCTGGATATATTTCTTTCAATGTGATAGAAACTTAGCAGAACTCTCGCAATTGACTACCAATTAACTTGGGTCCTAGAGTTGTTCTAAACATATGTAGAGTTACTTTGATTTGTCTGAAGATAAGTGATGTACTCATCCTAAAAATGTATACATCATGTACCTAATGAAACAAATTCCCTAACTATACTTCAAGTGCTCTTTGGTGACACATTTGTAGAAGAACCAGAAGAATTTAGAACTACATTTGTATACAAGGAATGCAATGATCAGGAACAAGGCAAACATGACCAGCATGACATCCAAGAGTATATGTTGCCAACGGTTCAGGGTCCTCACAGACGACCGGAGATACTGGCCGCCATGTTTGATGACATGCTCCACCCAGAAGGCTGCTCGCTGCGCTGGCGGCATCGGTCGGTCGCGGAATATCGCGGACAATTTCTTTGCCGTCTTGGCAAATTTCTCATCCGTGATGACATTATGTATGGCTTCGTGGAGAGTCTCCTCAGTGACAGTGAGCTTGTTGATGGTGACCCCGATGCCAGACGTCTGCACCCTTGCTGCCACGTCAAACTGGTCTCCACGCAGGGGCATCACGACAGTTGGAACTCCGTGGTAGATCGCCTCGTAGAATCCATTATTTCCTCCGGGGAACACAAAGGCTCTAGTCCTTGGATGTCCGAGCAGGTCGTTCTGAGGGACCCACGGTAGTACCTTGACGTTTCCCGGCATCGGGAAGGGTGGGTCGTGGCTCAGTTGCATAATCACATTCTGCTGTAGTTTGGCAAATGCTGAAATAAAGATGCTGAGCTTGCTGTTCTCTCCGAACAAGTCTTCTGAGGACAGGAAGGAACCGAAGGTGCACACGATGACTCCATGTTCTCCAGAACTCTCTATGAACTGCTCTATGGACGGGGGAAGCTTCTTGGGAGGCCTTGTTGTAAGGCCACCTACGAGCACCACATTGGGTCCTAGTGGACATGGATAGTCTGCTACAAAGTCGCTGTTGGCCAAGTACAGTTGAGTATGAGCTATGACATCGATCAATTCAGCAGAACTGTTTCTTTCTTGCAGCAATTTGTTGTACCACTCATACTTGTCTGTAGTTAGCCACGGAACAAACGCATATGAGAAAGTGTTGATGAAACGTTGCATGAAGTTCATCTTGTTCGTGAACCCTATACCCGTGCATGGCACGTAGGACGGGTGGAAGTTTGATCCCGCAACTTCCGTTTCCATGCACGGGTTCGGAAAAGATATGATCCCAACGACGGGAATATCCAGCATTGCCGCGATGATAGGCAGACATGGCCATAACATGTCATAAATTATAAGGGAGTAATTTCCATTTTTAATTCTTTGAATTAAGGCATCGTCTTCTAAGACTGCTTTGCAATCAAGGTAACGATGTTTCCCTGGTTTACTCTCGATCGCAATGTTCTCTGGGTTGAGGGAAGACAGGAAGGCGACTTTGCTAAGATTCGCGTAGAGCTGGTAGATGACATCAATGGGCATGGCCGTGTCGAAGACCTCGTAGTTGAACAAGTCGCCATTGGTCACACTGCGTGCTTGCTCGTAGTATGCCTGACTCACAAATTGCGTGACAGAGTGTCCCCTGTCAACTAACTGCTCTCCTACAGCAACGGATAGGTAGTAATGGCTCCCCTTCCCCAGTATAGCGTTCATAAGAATATTAGCCGCATCCCCGCGTACAACACAAGACAACACGGTGCAAAGAGCCACCAAGAGTTGCGCCACATCCATAACTCAGTTGTCCCTTGTGCAGTAGTTCCCCGGGGAGTCAGTCCCCAATGTCCCACCCGCTCGCTCCAACAAGCTTCTTGAAGATTGATACTAGCAGTCCGTAGGCATTTCACCCGTGCAACAGATAATATAATCCACCATTTCCTAGTAAGGCACGATCACGTGTAGCGTAGCGAACTTCCCGCTGCTGGTTGCAACGTCTAGTGTTGCCGCCTGGCCTCCTTTCTGCACAAAAGTTCGTTGGGTTGACGCGCATGAAGCGCCACTCCCGCTCCGATCGTTGGCTCGTTCTGCGATTTTGTCCAGCGATTACGAATCATTTATAATTACTGACTCATATTTCATTAGATCGTTCTTGATTCGCGGTTTGGCCGTTCACGTGCTAGCAACGGCGTGATAGTTGTGGGTAGGCCCCTCCCACTCTTTCCTGGCGTCAGAACCAGCGTGGCTAATTGGGCAATGCACTTGTTGCTTGGCAAACCGTATTCATGTGATAACAATAATCAGGGACGTGAATCTAATTCATATACAACGGCCTCCTCTGAGAAGTTCTTAAACAATAATCATAATGCTTAATGAGCGAACAATTACAAATTGTTTTGCCTGTTTTAATTTGGATTTCAGTCTCCGCAAAGAGAAATGTCCGTAGTAATACAAACTTGCCTTTATTATGTTAATACCTCATTCTTTCGTAAGCCGCACAAACAAGTTGTATATTAACTTGACTTTGCTTTACGGCCTCTGATAAGTTTATAATTATCATAAAGCTTCATGAAATATTACAAATGTCTCTGCGATTGTTTTGCCCGTCTAAATTTACAGTTCAGTCTCCACAAAAAAAGTACTAATAAACATTTGCCACAATTAATGGCTTTATTAGGTAAACACCTTCTTTACTAAGCCGTAAAAACCAGCTGTATATAAACTTTACTTCGCTTTACAGCCACGTCTGAGATGTTCATAAACAATATTATGCTTTATGAAATCATGTTTAAAATGTCTCCGATCGTTTTGTCCCTCTAAATTCGGATTTCAGTCTGCGCAAAAAGAAATGTCGATAGCAATAAACACGTACCACAATCGCAGACCACAATTAATGGCTTTATCGGTCTTTACACCACTCCTTTTTTCCCCCCTACGCCGCAAAAACAAGTTGTATATAAACTTTGAATTTGCTTTACAACCACTTCTGAGAAGTTCATATACAATAATGTTCAGTTTGAAATGTCTCCGATTGTTTTGCCTCTCCAAATATGGATTTCAGTCTGCGCATAAAGAAATATCCGTATATAGCAATAAACATGTATGACAATCCCGGACCACAATTAATGGCTTTGTCGGGCTTTATCGGGCTTTACACCAGTCCTTTTTCTTTCATAATAAGCGGCAAAACAAGTTGTATATAAACTTGACATCCTTTTCATTATAATCCTACCCCGGATATACAATATGTGATGTAATTTGACATATCCTTTCTTATTATGTTTTCCGGTGGGCCTTGTCGGCCGTTCCAGCAATGTTTAAATATATTGATTATGGGTTTAATTGATATATAACATGAATGAATAACTTTATTACCAATATGTTCAAAGACAACAAGATAACAATCATATATTAAACAAATGTTAACAAACAATTAAACTATTGCGGCGATTAATTTGTGTATAGCTTTACGTTTTATTATCAATTTTTAAACAAAATTATTGTTATTATTATTATCACCATCATCATTATGAGAAAACAAAATAATAAAGATACATGATTTTTATGCAAGGAATATGAAACAATGTTACATGTTTGTGCATATAGGATTCTATATTTACAACAGAGGGTTTATGATGACTATTTTAGGCCATTGGTGATTTATAAGAAACAGTTAAAATACGTTCGTTGATTTTGGTATTCCTTGAATAAAATGTCGAATAATATATATAAACGAGAGAGGGGCAAGAGGAATCAAGGCCATTGATGATTTATAAGAAACAGTTAAAATACGGATCTTTTTAAAGCTTGGTTTTGTTTTTATTGCATTTAAAATTCTTAAAATACGGCATAGAACATAGAAGATTACCTTATAGATATGTGCGGTGATGTACATTAATTATGTTTTTGACGCACAATAAACGGGTGGTTTTCATGACATATTTTGGCTTCCTTATTACGATGAAATCGAAAATTACATTACGGACGAAAATAGAAAAACAGAAATTGTCCGTGTCAAACCCATGCGTCCGTTTTTTCGCCTTTCATTTGAAGAACACGGGGGAAAGACATGTGCCCTCAATGATTTGACAAAAACAATACAAAAAATGATTTAAGCGAAAATCCCTTCAATACAAAAAGTGCGCCCCCAATTTCCTTCAAATAATAAAAATCGTAAGGGGAAAATCCTGTATAAACAAATAAGTACATAGTAACGTAGAGTGGTATACCCCCCCCCCCCCCTCTCCCCCACGACCAAGCTACGCCACTCGTAATGGAGGTGTGCTTGACAGTATACACTAATCGGAAGTACTTAACTTAAACAAAAAAACAATGCTGTTCGAATAGAAGTCGCGGGCGAAAACTAATTATTATTCGCTATTCCACCGATTCTCACGTTCGAGAAAATTTACCAAAGAGGCTTTTAAATTCATTATGATAACATCTCTAATTTCTGTTTATTTGAAAAGCATCACATTACAATTTTTGGATTGTAAATGGGTTGACTTTATCATGTGTCTGATAAGCGCCCTCTTGCTGCAGCCTCCAAACAGTGAGAATAAGATTTAGTTCTATTTTTGGAAGCATGAACGAATACTTATATAACTATCAGTTTTCAATGATAAACGACAAATTTAGCCACTAAAATTTAAATCGGCCAATAACTCCGTCTATCCCTTTAACAATAGTATAAAACTAATTTCGAGTTTGATCAAAACGAAACGCGCTTTACTTGTGGTGGTTGTATTATTGATAGCGGGCGATCCTTTGTATACTAAACAAACACATCGATGATCATGAACTAAAGGGGGATACCCCAATTTCGTCCCCTAAATTGATTCCCCAAACGGGAACTCACCACCTGAATAGACCGATTTACGATGACTTATTATGAAATGATAGTAACGTGCCATCGCCCATGGAAACCGATATTGTTTATATCACCTCCGATGTACAGGCCTAGGATGGATCGGGGAAATACAATTTTGGAAAATGTCAGCGCTCCGAATTTCCACTCCCATAAACACACAGTCATTAAAAAAAAAGCAAATAAATGTATACATTTACAAAAATTCATACAAACTGACATATTATATGCTGACAGCTGAATATATCTAATTAACAAACTACAAAGTAGGCTATTAGCGTATGACCAACAACTGCCATTCTCGTGATATTAGCAAATTTGAATTATCTGCAATGGTGGCATTCATCCATGTTGTACCATATCCCCCATTTTGACTTACTGTATATATAAACTTTTTAAAAAAACACACACCCGACATGAAAGTTTTGAACATTTAACGGGCCTCGTATCGATATATGGGGATAAAAATAAAGAGCGTCGCCGCCGTCGCGATTCTCGCGATCATATACCATTGGGTGCGCCGCGTGTCCGACTACTACCCCCTGGACAACCACCCCCCGGACGATTACCCCCCGGACAACTACCCCCCTAGGACAATTACCCCCGGACAACTACCACCCGGACAATTACCCCCCTAGGACAATTACCCCCCAAGACAATTACCCCCCAAGACAACTACCCCCCAAGACAATTACCCCCCAAGACAATTACCCCCCAAGACAATTACCCCCCAGGACAATTAC
Organism: Echinarachnius parma; assembly: GCA_037951105.1. NCBI lineage: Eukaryota > Metazoa > Echinodermata > Echinoidea > Clypeasteroida > Echinarachniidae > Echinarachnius > Echinarachnius parma. Next base: position 466 of record JBAMJV010000910.1, on the reverse strand, counting down.
CCCCCAAGACAACTACCCCCCAAGACAACTACCCCCCCCGGACAATTACCCCCCGGACAACTACCCCCCGGACAACTACCCCCCGGACAATTACCCCCCGGACTACTACCCCCCGGACAACTACCCCCTGGACAACTATCCCACAAGACAACTACCCCCAAAACACTACCCCCCGGAAAATTACCCCCAAGATAATTACCCCCCGGTCGACTACCCCCTGGACAATATTTCATTTCATTTTATTTCCAATAATATAAAAACATCAAAATTACAAAGTATTCGAGTACAAAATTAATATTGCATTGTAACATAGATATGACGGAGTAAAATCAAAAATATATATTGTAGAATGATCAATAAAACTGGAAATATGGGAAGTCGGCAAAGCAAAAGCTTGAAGGAAGGACAATTACCCCCTGGACAATTAAACTCCAAGACAATTAAACTCCAAGACAATTACCCCCAA
>JBAMJV010000909.1:0-179923 GCA_037951105.1 Echinarachnius parma | reverse complement strand
CAATAACATATTATTCTGTTATTGTCGGGGATATTAACCCATTGCCTATGGGAGCCTGGTTGGGCCTGCATTAATTCTATGAGGATTGCAAAAGCTAGAAAGGAACAGGTATTTCGTTCCACCGGCAGCTGTTAATTTTTCATAATGTTTTATTAATTGCCTTGTCTGTATATATTCGGCGATTCGATTATCATTTTGGTAAGACAAATCATGATTAGCTGCTAAAAAGAATGTTACGCACCACAATAAACATGATAAAACTGTATTTTTGTTTAGGGTGTAATGTTATACTGTCTGGCACAGAGCAAGGCTCCCCACAAATGATGTACAGTGCGAGTCAAACAAAACGAAACCGGACTTTGATAGCTTATAAATCCACAATTACAAACATATATATGTTGATATTGGTATCACATTAAAGCTTGGGAAATTGCCTTTAAAATGATATATCAAAAATTTTGAGCACTTTACGCATCATCGAGCAAGATCTTATTATCCAAAGTCATGCAAAAACTACCCGTGTCCAAGTTTGCCGTCGTCTTGTTCTAAACACAACAAAACAAGTTAAGTCCCCCCTAATCAAAATAGCATAACTTTTTAACAATCAAGTTTTGAGCAAAATAACTTGGCAGGATTGTTTATACACTTATTGAATAACTTATGTGCGAAAATAAAATTGGTCCGTCGAGTCACGCATGAGTGAGCACACATTAAAGGCAAAATGTTCACTTTTTGACTCTTGTGACTTTTGAAAAGTGACAATTTTGCCTTTAATGTGTGCTCACTCATGCATTACATGGCGGATCAATCTTATTTTCACAGAGAAGCTAGTCAATCAGTGTAGGAACAATCCTGCCAAGTTATTTTGCTCAAAACCTTATCGTTTTGTACGCTATTTTGAATAGGGGGGACTTAGGTTTTTTGTTGTGTTTATCATGAATGAATGCTTCTGTTTACGTTTTTTTCTTCAAATTAACATTTCAAAAATATCGTTTGGTGAATCACAACAAAATATCAGGTGGTTGCCAGTTTTGTCATGTTTATCAGGGTGGAAGGGGATCATACACTGTCCTCACATCAGCAACCACACTGTTTGGAGGGAGGGGCCCCTGAATAGGACATGCAGGATGAAGTTATCTTTGACAATCAAACAACAGATGCAACCATTCACAAAACAAGAACACTGCAAACTTGGACACGGTAGTTTTTGCATGCCTTTGGATAATTAGGTCGCGTTCGGTGAAGCGTGAAGTGATCAGAGTGTATGATATATCATTTTAAAAGGAAGTCCTCAAGCTTTAACATGATACCAATATCAACATATATACTTTTGGATTTATGGATTTATAAGCTATCAAAGTCCGGTTTCGTTTTTTTGGACTCGCACTGTATAATATCATCTTAATATGCGTACACATCGTGGGGAGGAGGAGGGGGTGGGGGACCAGGCGCGCCGGAAGCAGTTTTGGATTGGGGGGGGGGGGGGCAAAGACCTAAATAGGTTCACGATTTTTGTTGTGTAGGGGCTCATGCCCAACCATGCACACTCACAGGGTTGCCAACTTTGAGCCAGAGCTGAGGTGAGAGTGAGACATTGCGAGGGAGCGAAGTGACTGAGCGGGGGGAGGGTGTGGGAGGGGGGTGTCCCCCCTCCCACGGTAGGGAGCTTTTGCATTTTTGGACTTGAAATTGTGCAATCTGGTGCATACCTAGATAGGAAATTCGGGCTTATGATTAACTGTACCTGGGAAAGCGTGTTATGATTTGATCGACCAGAAATGTCATATATTTTTCACGAAGAAAACAAATAATTGACACACTAATAAATATGCACCCCAACGCACACAAATATTGTATTTAGTGTCATACACAGTTCCAACATATACCATATGCCACATTATGTATGATCCAACAACATAGCCTACAGCCAAGAATGAGTCCCGACATTCCCGAGGGAGCGAAGCGACCAAGCGCCGCTGGGGCAGAGCCAGAGGGGGAGGGTTTGGGAGGGGGTATCCCCCTCCCACGGGGAAGATTTTGCATTTATATACTTGAAATGGTGCATTTGGTGCACGTCACACAAGCAGCTAGAGCATTGCCAGCCTACACGGGAACTATACGTGGCCCGGTACAGAAAAAGTACTCACCCCATGGCCAAGACCATACGCAATTTACACAACAAACTGAGATAATCTGTTCGCGCGCGAAGCGCGCAGCGAAAACTTAAAATGGATGTATAGATTAGTTGTTGAACGTTAGAATTAACAAGTCTTAGCTCATACTATTTCTTTTTTCTTTCCCACTCTTCTACTTTTTCTTTTTTTCTTTTTTTTCGGGGGGGGGGGGGCTTTTTGGGGGGGCAAAAATGCGTTTTGCCCCCCCCCACTTTTTGGATTGGGGGGGGGGGCGGCCGCCCCCCCTGCCCCCCCACTTCCGGCGCCTATGGTCAACGAAGTTACTAGATCCCTTTAATAACTGAGACCCCTTTAGGCTGTATCGCTCTTGTTCATCATTCATACACGCTTGTGAAGATTCAATTCGCTTCGAGGACCTGGCTAATGTATCGGGTCGTGGTATTCATTTCCGAATTTCAGTCTCAAGTGTTTGTTAATTTCCTACTAGCTATTTTATTGCTGTCGGGTTTCAGTGCATTATGTTTCTTTGATTAGTTTGAATATCATTAATAGTTTGTCTTATTTCCTAGAATATGTTGAGCTTATTCAGTTTTCTCAAAAATGTTAACGATATAAATAATGATAATTGTGTACTGTCCAGTATGTAGAGTCGTGTGACTATTTTCTACATTTTCTATTTTAAAGATGTCATTATTAAGTTGTACAAATCAAGGCTGTTGTTTATTACAGTCGAGTTACTTCATTGTGGTCAGTTTTCTTACGCTTGAATACGTTCTCTAATTGCTATTAGGATGATTATTTTCTTCAAATCAAAGGACAATAAGGATAAATTATAACATCGGCCTTTTTTATATTCCTCTCTCTTTCTTGCTAACAAATCAAAATCAGTTGTATTATACATAAATGAAAATGAACATCCGCTTTGAATGCATTAAATCGTGTCTGTCTGTTTAGAATAATGTTGAATTCATGGTATCGGTTTACCCAACAGTGTGAAAATAAACCAAAGTACAGTGATTCTGTGGAGTGTTTTTCCATTATGTAAATGTATACCTCAATAAACATTTACATAATATTTGAACTAAAATGCACACAAGACAGTAAAAACGAGCTCGAATTAAAGTATAAATTACAATATCAGATTACGCTTTATCAAATGAAGTAATTAATATGTGTTTCGTCAGGAAAACACGAGCTTTTTAAAAATATTTTTTTATGGCAAATATGTAAGGTTATATTGTCCCTTTACCCCTTCCCAACAGCACTGCATAATATTTGAACTAAAATGCACACATGACAGTAAAACGATCTCGAATTAAAGTATAACTTACAATATCAGATTACGCTTTATCAAATGAAGTAATTAAAGGGATAGTTGAGTTCTGGTAGAGAGAGTACACTTTTAGTCAAACTGAATTTTAGTAACCAAAACATGCACCATTACATTACAAACTAATAATTATAACTCCATCATGCTCAAAAGGAATACAACAATTACAAACGACTAAGTAAAAAGCCTGTTATCATTCAAAAAGAGCAGTTTAAACTAAAGAGGGCGCTTTCAAAAAATGCATTTGTTTAAACCATTTTAAATAACATATTGTGCATGTGATGTTTTGTTTAAATAGTGATTAGATAGAGAGATAATCAACAACTATCTAAAAACCTCTTTTGACAATTTTTGAAAAGAGGAAGCATTTTAAAACGAATTCAACGGCTGGTTATGTATGGATATTTCAGCCGTCTCTGAACCGATTTTGATCAAACAAAGATGATTTTATTATTTAAATATTATGCTCTTTCAAATTTTAAACTCAGTTTTTCATTACCTCACAAAAAAAAAAACTAGTCTAGCGCCCTCTCTACCAAAATTTAACTATCCCTTTAATATGTGTTTCGTCAGGGAAATACGAGCTTTTTAAAAATTATTTGTATGGCAAATATGTAAGGTTGTATTGTCTCTTTACCCCTTCCCAACAGCACTGCATAATATTTGAACTAAAATGCACACATGACAGTAAAACGAGCCCGAATTAAAGCATAACTTACAATATCAGATCTGATTACGCTTTATCAAATGAAGTAATTAATATGTGTTTCGTCAGGAAAACACGAGCTTTTTTATATTTTTTATGGCAAATATGTAAGGTTGTATTGTCCCTTTACCCCTTCCCAACATCAATCACATACATTAGAAACAAAAAAAGATAAAACAAACTTGATGCGTTGCTTAGTGACAAGAGAGTCACACATCCCCCCTCCCACGAGGGCGATGGAGAAGCGGGGCACTCGAACTTTGGAGGGCGCCTCTTTATGCATTTTTTTTTTTGTAAGGATTTCTCCTATTTTGTTTCTTATTGTTCTTTTTGTTGTTTTTACTTCAAATTCATTGGGGTTAGTACCCCCACTCCATAATGCATTTATTTATTCGTAAGGATTTCCCTTTATATGTTTCTGATTGTTTTGTTTTGTCAAATTCATTGAGGATCGTACCCCCCCCCCCCCCCCCCCCGTGCCCCTCGTATAGCTACGCAATTGCATCGGAGGAATGTATAAAGAAATGCGTTACATTATTTTGAACATTTCTGACAGGGGCTGGACCCCCCCCCCCCCCCCAACCCTCCCAACCCTCCCACCCCATTTCCTCCCTCCCCACTCGAACACACTGCGTCCCTTTCTCACCAGTCCTTGGTTGATCCTAGAGTATGCAGATGCCCTCGGCATTATCATGCTAACGTCAAGTCCATAAATACTGCACTAATGCTACTCACGAAGTACAGTTTATAGTGTTCCCTTGAGAAACCTATTACTTACGTATAGACACGCATGATGGATAGTGCATCATTCTCATTCCATCGTGATACTTTATCAATATTTCCATGAAATATTGCTTAGCTGCATTGGCGTAGAGGGCGTAGAGGAACGTTTTTTTTTCCTCAGGGGGGGAGTGGGGCTGGGATCTTTTGCCCGAATAAGCTTCCCGCGTTTTCACCTGACAAGCAAAACTAACACAAGGGTCCTTGCCTATTTGTCCGAAAATGATGTATTTTTGATGGCTTAGTCCGGAGATAACAAGATTTTCCCGAATATACTGTACAACTGTTTTGCCCGGAAATGACATGACTTTATCCGATTGTAGCGTTACTTTACCCGAATATAATATAATTTTGCCCGATGATGCCATTATTAGCCCGAATTTCATGTGCTTTTTGGCCCAATATGGCGGGGGGGGGGGGGGGGGGGCGCAGCCCATAGTGCAGCCTCCCCGCCTTATATATACACTTATTTATGCTCTTCATCCCTAATCCAAGTCCACCCCATATGATTTCGGTTGTGTATGTGCTTTACTTGTCTAAAGAAATCCGCAGTGATATTTGAGACTTCAATCATATACCAATATCATTGTAAGATTCATCTGAATGATGTGTGACAGTTTCATAGAAAATGGATGCTGTTTAACAGTGAACATTGGTGAAAAGGATGAACATTTGTGAGTGGCTATGGCAAAACCCTGCACTTGTAGGTAATTCATGTTTTGAATAAATTGGCGTTTTAAGTTTACGTAATGTATGCAAACGAATTATGTTTGTAAAATTGAAACAGTCATATCTTGCCAATTATTGACCACTATTTTAAAACAAAGCTTAAAATGAAAGCTTGTGATGAGGACTTTTTAATGGTATCAAAAATCTACATTTTAAATTTTAACCGACAAGTGCCGGGTTTTGCTATAGCCGGTCACATTTATGTCAGATTTTATTACCTACTGCACATTGTTTTTTGTTTTTTTGCAAACGAAAATGTTCCGGGACGCTTTTCAATTCAATCATATATATCTTCATAAATATATAGGGAGTCATTTGACAAATCAAAACCCATTTCAATATTTGTTACCACAAGCCAAATAATTAGGTATCAGAGAATTATGAAAGCCCTTTTTGATTTTGACAAAGTCAGTGGATCACTTGAATATAAAAAATGGTTTCAACTGTTATTCATGTAATCCTCCTATGTTAATGTCAGCCTTTATGATTCATCATAATATCATAATGACACGTTATGACCTGAACAATTTCCAACAAATTGCTTTCTTTCCAAGTTTAATGAACCATGATATACAGGGTTGAGCAATAATGTCACAACTTCAGTTTGAATCAAAATATAAAGCACTCATAACGACATTACTATAATTATAGTTATTGAATTGTTTAATGTCAGGGTCACAGAGTCGTAATTCTAAAATCAATAAGTGTGTCAAATCCAGATTATTCTTTGAAAAGCTCCACTGGATGCAGTTGGAATAGTGAAAACGTAAACTATAATATCTTAATATGTAGACAGTAAAATTCAAATGATTAAATTGATCTTTTCAATGAATTCAAATTAAACTACGTACGTGATATCAATCACTTCACTAATCCTGTCATACCCTCTTGTTTATTGAACAATACGATCAGTTTTGATCGTTCATGTATCACTAATATCAAATCTTGACATGTTAATGCTTGATTGTGATTGCCATATCTATATATAAATATCCACAACTCAGTGGCGTCTAAATCCATAATTGCGCTCTAAATCCCGATCACGGGAAAACTGTTCGCTGATTCAATCACGCATAATTATGTTTATAAATACGCACTGTGCACTATGAGTGACGTTTATTTATGCGATAATACGCTCATCGAAAAGACTCAGAGCGCAAGCGATTAATGAATACAGTACAGGACAGGATCCTATATACGGTATGCGAGCACGCACGGCTTCGCGGAGAGGCGCTTGACCACTACTCAATTATACATTTCCTCCCAAAGCAAACTGGCAAGCCTATAGGTTCTCCACGCCTTATTTGTAATTAATTAAATGTTTTTACCGAAGCTATGTACTATCTATTGAAATGTGTATGAAAGATGCATTTGCGTAGCGTGGTCGGACTAATTGAGATCATTCAAATTGTTGGGGCACACCTTATGCGTTTTGTGTTTTTTTTTTGTGGAAGATTACCCCTTGTATTTATTATTGGTTCGTCAAATCATTGGAGACACATGCCCCCCCCCCCCCCCCCCCCGTAGCTACGCCACTGATCGATGAAGAGTTAGCCATTACCATGAAACAAAACTTTGTTTATAGCTTTGCCTACTGACAGTGCCTTAAAGGGATCTAGTAACTTTGTTGACATGTGCAAAAAGTGATGAATGGTTGATGTAATGTATATTATTGTTATCTCATATGTCCACAGGGTATTGTGTGAAAATTTCAAGTCAAGTGGACATTGCATGGCCAAGTAATGAGCGAAAATGCAAAGTGATATTCAATAACTCACTGCACTCACTTTGTACACAGAAGAAAAACTCCGGGGGAGTTTTTCTTATCTGAATACTTTGGTCGTACATATCTTTGTAAAGAAAGCGAAATTTGAAAAACCGAAACCTGTCCCATGATTTTTTTTTGTTGAGGATTTGGACAATGTTACTAAGTCCCTTTAAGTTGTCATTCAGTAAGTGAAAAATAACAGCCAATGTGTATGCAATTAGTTATTCAGTTATGCCTTTTCTTTTAAATTATACAATAACTTTATTGCTCGCAAAAGCAAACGTATAAGAGATATGCACAATAATTGTTGACATTTTGTTGGTCGTATTTGTCTCTATATAGGACTGGGAATGTCATAAGAGCAACGCTGCCACATTTACCACCATCCGTCCCTACCAGCACCACCACCATTACTTACACCACAACGACCACCACCACCGCACCCCCTCCATGAATACCACCCCATCCACCAACACCAAAGCCACCACAACCACCATCACCATCACCGCCACCGCGCCATTTGACCATCACTCCTCAACAACTTTAACATGTTCAAGTGTTGAATGTAATACGATTTATTTTATCCTTACTTTAGTTTTTTATATTTCTGATTATCTGAAAACCAACAGCTTTTACTCCAACCACTACCACCACCACCATGATCACCACCAAACCTACCACAGCCGCCTATAAGTTTGTTCTTTCAACACGAAAGACAAACCTACATCATCATCACCGCCTCTTGACCTCGTCTGACCCCAACCCTACCGCATCTAAACTCGTCTAACCAGGGCCTACTGTCTTCTACCGCATGTCATCCTCTTGCACCAGCACCTCCACCACCACAACCGCCTATATTACTTTGTTTTTACTTATTTTTTTTATTTTCTCTTCCTGAATAATTAACACGGGAGACCATCGTTCAGCATTCACCACCTCCACATCCACCATCCCTACCACCACCGCCCCACTGCATCCTGACCGCGTCTCACCCAGTCCTACTACATCTACCTAGCCTAACCCATGTCTTACCGCCTTCTACCGCATTCAATTTTCTTGCACCAGCACCAGCACCAGCCACCTATAAGTTTGTTATGTTCTCAACTTTTCTTTTCTCTTTTTGAAGAATTAACACAGAAGGCCATCGTACAGCATTCACCACCACCACCACATCCACCATCCCTACCACCACCGCCCCACCGCTTCCTGGCCGCGTCTCACCCCAGCCCAACCGCATACTCATCTAACCCAGGGCCTACCGCCTTTTACCGCATCCCACCACCACTACCACCGTCATCATCATCACCACCACCACCACCACCATCATCATGTTCGGATTCTACGCGCTTCTTAGCATCTCTCAGGTGCTAGCGGTGATCGTGCTCATCTTTGCGGGTTACTGGACCGGCCACACCCTGGGCGGGTTCGCCTGGGACGGTAGCCACCAGGAGTTCAACCTCCATCCGCTTCTCATGACCCTGGGACTCATCTTCCTTTACGGCGACGGTGAGTATTAACAAAAATAACAAATGCGAAAACAAAACTATTATCTTACATGTTACCCGGGGGCAAACCACAATTTTTTTAGGATTTCAGCTTTTGCCTGTTGTAAAAGCTTGGCCACCAGAAATGACTTCTAGGACATTCTAGGATCACAACCTAGGTGAACAACCTTGTAAACTAGCTACTGGAAGTCCACAGGATGAGTTTCAAGAAAACCACACCTAATGCACTAAATATTGTATTTCAGCCTTAGGGGTCATGAAGACCCAGTCACACATCTTGCACATTTACACCACAATGCACTGCTGATTCCAGCTTGTTATTTCATGGAGGTCTTCCCTAGAGTCTTGCGCATCGTTTGATACCAAATTTGAGCATATTGCATATTTAGTTACTGTATCACACGTCGTTACAACGTGATGCGCCACACATGGACGTGGAATTTCGAATACAGCGCTTATGTATGAAATGCAAATAACTCCTTAAGAGTTAAGAATAGGCTACATTTTGATCTTTAAAAACTTTATTCGCTTTGAAATACCTATTAAGAGCATTATACAATGACACCAACTATGTAAATTCACAAATCAATACAAAACAAAAGAATATATTTAAGAATATGTGTTGTCAATGTATTAATTTGTTTAGATTGCGATAAAATGATACAAAATCCATCATAACTTTTCATCATTTGAATCAGATACGGGGGGAGGTACAGTCAAACCTGCTAATGCGACCACCTGCTCATAACGACCGCTCATAGATTTTCATAGATATTTTTCAAACGTAGTTTCAGTACCTCCCCGGGAGCATACATAATGATAATTATATGTGTACAGAAGAGTGAACATTTATTTAAACAATTATTAGTATCATACAATCGCGTCCTTCTATGTGATGTTTCAACAGCCATTATTTGCGCGGAGTTCTATTTACTGAGTATTAATTACATTAGAATAGCAGTTATCTTTCTATTTTATTATCAAGGTTATCACCTTGACGTGGTTTGGCAAAATATTCTCGTTGGCACTTAACCAATTCAGGAATTAACCAGAGAATACTCGGGCTTGGGTCAATGTAAAATACATGTTATATCAATATCAATCAGTCCTGAACGGGTATTGCACGATTTTAATAGTCAGGAATGTGGTAGGAGTCTATTTTAAATTTTAAACAAGAGAATACATACGAATATGAGTTGTCAATGTATTAATTTGTTTAGATTGCGATAACATGATACACAATCCATCATTTGAATCAGATACGGGGGGAGGTGTGTGTGTGTGTGTGTGTGCGTGTGTGTGTGTGTGTGTGTGTGTGTGTGTGTGTGTGTGTGTGTGTGTGTGTGTGTGCGTGTGTGCGTGTGTGCGTGTGTGCGTGTGCGTGTGCGCGTGTGTGTGTGTGTGTGTGTGTGTGTGTGTGTGTGTGTGTGTGTGTGTGTGTGTGTGTGTGTGTGTGTGTGTGTATTTTTGTGTGTGTGGGGGGGGGGGGGGGGGGGGGTAGGAGGGGGTCACAAGACCACCAGTGGACTCCAAAATAATTATAATCGAGGTCTACTCACGCAGTTTGGACGAAGTGTAACTGAAGGCTAACATGACAAGGCAGAGTTTCTTACTAGTTCTTAAAGGAGGTACATTATGAAGCTTGGAAGGGGGTACTGTTGTTAAGGATTGGCCCCAGAAGGGGCTTATAGGACCTTCTAGGAACACAACTTGGGTGCAAAACCTTGCGGACGATCTGCTGGAAGTCCACATCAAGCGTAAACTGAAGAGAAAAACACGTCTACACCAAACCACTAACTACACCGAACCACTCATCTTTGCCGAGTAGAAATATATGCTGCACCTTCATTCATCAGTTTATCCAGCGCACATCCCACGATCTATGTCGTGTCATCAGGGATAAAAAGCCTTAGTCGAGGTCATGGCAGTAGCGGAAGCCAAACCGTACACAGCAACATCGCATTCCTTCAGGACATATCAAATGTGCAATGTTCTGGTCAAATAAAACCTCACCAACGTGAAAAGGGGTGTTTGAACTTTGAAGGCATTAACAGGGTCTTTTTCCAGTGAGCAGAAAAAGACGAGACTCATGACACTCAACGCCTTCTACACCCTAACAAGAATCTCAAGAAGAAAAGAGGGAAAAACAGCCGAACCAGGCATCCAGGTAAGAGCAATGAAGTTCTGCGCATGACACTGATTTTTGCTTGTGTTAGACAGCTTGACATGTATGACTTCATATGAAAATGAAGAATTTAGTGATATATTCCTCCTACTCTGTTCAAGGAAAGCGGCAGTATGAGAAGTGGTAGGAAGGCTAGCCTAGTGAAGTTTTTACAAGAGGAAACCAAAGTGCCAAACCTAAACGTTTCTGATTTGCCTTAGGATAACAGAAAAGATCAGCAGTGGTCCTTGCTGCAATATGTGCTGCATGTCACTGGTCCTTTCACAAAAGTGACACATTTAAAGCGATTCCAAAGCATGGAACCGCCTTCTTCATGTAGGAACAGTTATTCTGACACCCTTTGACACATCCATATGATATTGTCTTGTCCAGGCTTGCTGTCAGTTTAAACTAGAACTGCTTTTCCATCATTCATGGACTATCCAAACTCTGTACATGATAGAATGTTTGGCTTGGGAATATGCGCATTCTTATCAATGATGGCATGAGAAGCTCGTTTGAGACAATGTAGAAAAGCGTCCTCTTTAGGAGGCAGTAGCTTCAGGAGAGTTGACTCGTTGTTCAAGAACTGTTAAGCTCTCAGTTTTCCCAGATCGGAATCCTTAAACTGGCCTGCTTTGGTGCTGTACACATCCATGGTGGGTTCTCGTGTCCGAGTGATAATGTCATATGTTAATGCATCGGCAGGTTTTTTTACTAGCAATGTCGGTATGTTCTGATTCTGGGCTGTCCTCACCAACATCTCTGCGAGATCAGTGAGACGTCTTGAACCAGGAAATATGCACGTGCTTGTGACGTCAGTGTCATTGGTATGAATAACTACTCTGTCGACTCTGTTAACTACGCTGTTGTAGAATGTGTGAAGTAAGACCCTTGTAACAGCCTCGTCATGCCTGTTGTGTAGATTCAAGGGCAGGAACCTCCATAGCAGACCCCACTGTGAGAACAACACTATTTGATTTATTTTTTGAGTCCACCACCAATGTACAGATGTCTTTGACCAAGCTAAGGTTCAAGCTGTCCGTAATCACCGTTCACAGGGGAAGCTCAAAATGTTTGTTTTGGTAGCTTGATATCGTGAAAAACTCCTGTGGATCAGGAGCATGCGCATTTCCCACTGACTTCATAGACTTTGGCTCATTTGGATAGGGCACACCTCTGTTCCTGTTCAGCAGACTTCAGGCTGGCCTAACTGTATCTGTAACTACAAAAGTGTATGATATCAGTACCGAAAGGAAATTCTTCCGGCAACAGATTTGCGTGCCGTTCAGTGACTGCTTCAAATGCGTCACCTTTATGAGATGGCCAGTGACATATGCTGCACATTGCATCAACAACCACTGTTCTTTGACAGTTCGGTTATCATTGACCTTGACTACAACCTCCTGATCCCGGATGACACGATTCAGACTAGATTTATGGTGTGGGCTGGATGAATGGAGATGCAGCATAGAGGGAGCATACGCTTGAACTTTGTCTGTAGAGATGGCTGCATTTACTTGGTTTTTGTAGATGCTTTCTTTTTAAGTTTCGCTTCCTGTGGACTTCCAGGAACTAGTCCGTGAAGTTGTCCAACTAGGTTGTATTTCTAGGAGGTCCTATGAGTCATTTATGGGGGCCAACCTTTAACATGAGCCAACTATGTTCATGTATAATATACCTAATTTGCAAGCTTCACGATGTATCTCCTTTATACCTAGAATGAGACTCGCCCTAAAACGCGTCATGTAAGCCTACATACACACTTCGTCCAATCTGGGTGGGTAGACCTTGATTATAATTATTTTTGGAGTCCAATGATGAAAGGCTGGTCTTTTGAACACCCCCTTCCCTCCTCCTGTGTATCTCATTAAAAGGATAAGCTTAACATGTGATTTTGTGGATATATTTTGTATCATTTGATATAGTAATTTAACCACATCTAAACAAATTATAGCATTAACAACTCATATTCTTATGTATTTCATTGTTTTATTGCTTATGTTTTGTATTGTTTATTAATTTACATACTGCGTTTCATTATATATAATGCTCTTAATAGTTATCTAAAATGCGAATTACATTTATAAAGATCGAAATATAGCCTATTTTTCATTTTAAAGAATTTAGTTGCCTTTTATACATATGTGCTGTATACGAATTTCACGTCCGTATGTGATGTATCACGTTGCAACGACGTGTGACACAGTAACCAAAGATGCAATACGCTCAAACTTGATATCAAATGTTGCGCAGGACTCTAGGGAAGTCCTCCATGAAAAGACAAGCTGCTGGAATCAGCAGTGCATTGTGGTGTAATTGTGCAAGATGTGTGACTGGGTATTCTTGACCCCTCAGGCTTAAACACACTATTTAGCTGCATAATTGGTGAATATCTTAAAACCCAACCTGTGGACTTCCAGTAGCTAGTTCGCGAGGTTGTCCACCTAGGTTGTGATCCTAGAAGGTCCTAGACGCCATTTCTGGTGGCCAACCTTTTACAACAGGCAAAAGCTAAAAACCCCCTTTTGCCCCCTGGGTATGTATATATGTATCTCTAACAAACTGATGATGATTTAATAACATTAATCATTACGGGATTGGAAATATAATTAAGCCTAACTCAATAAACAAAGAAAGCTCACACGCGCAACCTTTCGCAAAAGTAATTTGATTCCGGCCTGTCATGCTTGTATACAGATATATCGACACTATGGACACTATGGACACATAGTCCACATTCGCATAAACGACCCGACAACTTTACCATGGAGATGACATTCATCGATAAGATAACAACGTTTACTCTCATACTTATTAGCTACTTAATGAAGCAATAGTATGATGTTCTACGACTGTCAAAGTGATACACGGTTGATGAAAGCTCTCGCGCCTATCTGTCCCCGTGTTCTCACACACAAATTTCATCCCTTAATCATGACTAAAGAATCAGCAGCTGACTATAGAATCAGCTGCTGACTATAGAATCAGCTGCTGATTAGCTATACGATGAAATTCGTGTGTCTGAACGCTGATTAACGAAACGACGTATTGTTAGTCATGACTAACGAAACACGGGTTTTATCATCGTTTCGTACGAGAGCTGACTATAGAATCACGCTCTTTTCGTGTGTGAACGACGGTCGCTCGCTTTAATCATGATTAGCTATACGACTCGTAACTAACTGGGCGTGGCTTAACGTGAACGTTCGCGCGCACAGGACAACACACTGCGCAGTAGCAAACTGCGTACTTATACGATGTTCGGTGCACCTGGAAGCCAGCTGTTGTGGAATCTTTGCTTTGTGTGTGAACGTAAGAAGTAGTTTGGTTTAATCATGAATAACGATACGTCGTATCGTTAGTCATGATTCTTTAGTCGTGATTAAGGGATGAAAATGTTTGTGTGTGAACATGCTGATTGATTGCATCTCACGCATGCAATCTCTCTTTCTCTTACTTTCTTTTCTCCTTCTCGTCGTTTTCCTCCCTCTCCCTTTAGCGCATTTGTTATTATTTTCCATATTTATTCATCATTATCTATCAGACTATCATGTGTGAAGTATTATTTTGTTATTGTAAAGAAGAGATGGTACATGTAATTCGATAATCTTCGTCACCCTTTTGCCGAGAGCGGTTATTCATCATCTACTATCCCTGACTATGGTCGTTGTAAAATTACAAACCAAAGTTTCCAAACCATGAGAAAACTTAGTTAACAAATACGAATAATTCTTACGTGACAGTCATGCACATTCAGTTAAAGAATGTTATGTTCTACCTTCTTATATTTTCGTGCTATTTTATCGTTCGTATGCAGCCATTCTGATGTTCCGAATTCTGCGCACGGAGAACAAGACAGCCGTCAAGGTGATACACATGCTGATGCAGGCCCTGGCGCTGATCTGCGCCTGCATCGCTCTCAAGGCGGTGTTTACCTTTCACTCGACCAGCGGTTTCCCACATCTATACACGCTCCACTCCTGGGTGGGGTTCACCGCCTTCGTGCTTTTCGCTTTCCAGGTAAACTTTAATGTTATCATGCGCGGTGATGCTACATCGCGGCTCGCCATTTTGCTGGGTGACGAGTTGGGGTGCCGGATTGGTTACCGGGTTGATTACCAGATTGGTTACCGGGCTGGGTAAGGAGTTGAGTGCCATTTTCTGTGCCGGGTTGGTTACCGGGTTGGCTACCGGGCTGGGTGATGAGTTGGGTGCCGGTTTGTGTGCCGGGTTGGTTAATACCGGGTTGGTTACTGGGTTAACTACCGAGTTGGGTGCCGGGTTGGCTACCGGGTTCGTTACCGGGGTTGGCTACCGGGCTGGGTGACGAGCTGGGTGACGAGTTGGCTACCGGGTTGGCTACCGGGCTGGGTGCTGACGGGCTGACGGCTGGGGGCCGGTGTGGTGCGAAATCCGTTACCTGCGAAATCCGTACCCAGTAGCAAATGCGCATGCGCTTAGACATTTGGAAGTGTGTCTTGCGAAAATCGTGACCATTATTACGCCGCAATTTCATGGTAATAACAAATTGACACATGTTTTATCCAATTTTTAAATGGCGTGAATGGAGTTTCTTAATCCACCGTCGGGTTTTGACAACACTTTGTGCCGCAAGGAGCCTCAAGGAGGCATTTTGCATGCTTTATTACAAATGGCATGAATGGGAACGAATTTCGCAGGCAATTTTCCCACAGGTGCGCATGCGTATTTGCGACTGCGTACGGATTTCGCAGTGCGTACGGATTTAGCGTGACACCGGGTTGCTTACCAGTTGGATGCAGCATTTGTTACCGGGTTGGCTACTGGGTTGGATTTCGGGTTGGTTACCAAGTTGGTTAGCGGGTTGTCTACCTGGCTATGTGACGAGCTGGGTGCCGGGTTGGCTACCAGGCTGGGTGCCTGATCTGGTTGCCAGGTTGGCTACCGGGTTGGCAAACGGGTTGATTACCGGGTTGGCTACCGGGCTGGGTGACGAGTTGGGTGCGCCGGGTTGGCTACCGGGTTGGATGCTGTGTTGGCTGCCGGGTTGGGTGCTGACGGGTTGGTTGCCGGGTTGGCTACCAGGCTGTGTGAAGAGCTGGGTGCCGGGTTGGCTAACGGGTTGGTTACTGGGTCGGCTACCGGGCTGGGTGACGAGTTGGGTGCCTGGTTGGCTACCGGCCTGGGTGCCGGGTTGGCAAGGTTGGATGCCGAGTTGGGTGCTAGGTTGGCTATACCAGGTTGCCTACCGGGCTGGGTGCCGGGTTGGCTACCGGGTTGGCTGCCGGTTTGATTGTCGGGTTACATGATGGATTGGTTGCGGGAAGGATGTTGGGTTGGGTTCCGGGGTTTGGTGCCAAATACTGCCAGGTTTGATACCGGTTTGGGTGCCGAGATTAGTACCGGGTTGGGTGCCGTTGCGGTTTCCAAGTTTGTTCACCGGGTTGGGTGACGAGTCGGGTGCCGAGTTGGGTGCCGTGTTGGTTATCGGGTTGGTTACCAAAATGGTTAAAGAATTTGGGGAACATATTGAAAGAGATAGAAAACATCTAGCATCTCGTACGTGCCATTTTGATTATGATTACGTACTCGTCTCGAAGTAACACGCTTAAAAATGCGTTGAAAACAAAAATCGTTTTTACCCACGCCGATGAAATCGGCAGGGGGTTATGTAAAGGGTTCCGTATGTTTGTTTGTTTGTCTGTTTTTTTGTTTTTTTTTTTTTTTGTTTGTTTGTTTGTGTACAAGATAACTAGAGAACGGGTGAACGGATTTGCACCAAATTTTCAGGGAATGTTTGGATAGTGACATGGAAGAATCGATTAGATTTTGGTGATGATTGGTTGACCCCTGCAAATTCTGTGGAACCTTGAAGTTTGAGTATGTATTTAATGCACGTGTGTGCCTAAATAATATCTGCACGTTATAGGCGCGGTACGGTAACCTCGCTGAATCCAATCGCGCGCACGGTACCATATGTTATGGTACGGTACTTTCGATTCCGGGTTAATTAATACGGAACGGAATTGAATTGCAACACGCTGATCTGAACTTTGAAGCGCCAAGAAATTGGTAAGTTTCCGAAAAATACATTTATTTATTTAATAATTATTATTGACCCGACACTAATGTGAAGATGAACAGATGTTCATTTTTACATATTGAATACATCTAGACTGGTTAGAATCAGGAAAATAGGGGAAAATGGATTGATTATACAAAAGTAAAACAGTGTGCAGTCTCATTGTCAATAATTTTGTACACTGCCTCGCCATGGGGCTGCCGCGCCGCAAGCAAGCGGCCTACACCCTGGCCTAGGCATTTTCACCAAATCGTGCCTAAAACGCGCTGGTTAGCCTGCGGTAAGCAAAACAGGGTTGAGGCCGACGAAGGGGTAGAACAGGGCTAATGGGAGGCGTGGGTATGCTGACTTTGTCGGCCTTCTAGTTTGTTAATGTGTTTGTTGATAAATTCATGTTTTGTATACGGACTTGTTGAAAAGCAGCTATAGCTGGTTAAAGTGGGATTCCATTACTTTAGATAAATAACCCAAACAAACAAGCAAACATTCATCTAGTGACATAACCACGTATAAAATATAAACTTCTTTTCTTGCCGTATGACTCCATTTACAGTGGCTTGCCGGATTCATCTCGTTCTTCTTCCCCAAGCTTCGGGAGGAGCTGCGGTCATCCTACCTCCCCGTGCACCGATACTTTGGGGTCGCCATCTTCGCTACCGTCATAGCAGCCGCTCTCATCGGGATCAACGAAAAACTATTTTTTCAATAGTAAGCGTTTAAGAGTTACATGTTTGGATGCTTGATTATTTGTGCATGGTCTTCTACATGATCTAACCGCACCATTCGCTACGTTCCAGTTCCTCCTCCCCTTCCTCCTCCATCTCCTAATATTCCTCCTCCTCTTCCTCCATCTGAACAGAAACCGTCTGTTCTAGTTCTTATTTCCATTTTCATTTTTCTTTCTCGCCTTCTTCCAGAAGTTAACATCATGATAACTTCCCCATATCTAACAATTGTCGCTCGACTTATATTCATAATTATATTCGTTTGCTTCTGTCGTTACAATTTTGCACGAAGAAGAAACTCAAATATACACGATTATAAAAAAACGATTGTCGGCCCATTTCATCGTACGTAAATTGATATAATTATCAAAATATCCCTCATCGTCCCATTAAATACATTTTATTTCCAGCCAATCTTTACTTTCGCCCTCTTTTCCATAGTCCTTCCGACGGTGACAAGCCATACTCGTCGCGCCCCGGGGGTGCCTACGTCGGCAATTTCCTCGGGTTCTTTATCCTGGCCTTCGGACTCGTTGTAGGATACCTCGTCACTAACCCCAAGTACCAGAGAGAGCAGCGCACGGACGAGGAGACGGTACCCCTCGCGTCCGGCGGAGCCATGCGGCAATTCCAGGCCACCGATACGGCACCAGAGGCGGAAGAGGTCAAAGGAGAATAGAGGAAATAGTTATTGATATTAAGTTTTTAATTTATTATTAGGCATTTCAGCTAGCTATCTCCGTACATGTAAACTAAAGACTGCCATGCTTGGGAATGTTACACCGCGCGTCGCCATTTTTTGAACTAGGCTAGTTTGTGCGCACTGCATAACACTGGGCTATGACCATTGAAGTACTTCCTCCGCACACACAGAGCCGAGTCAGCCGACTCGTCCCGATCCGACTGGTTTTCAGTCAGGCTAGAGTCAGTTTCGCTCAGTCGGAGCCGATCCAACATGTTGAATCGGCCTCGAATGACCTCCGACTGGCACTTGACTGGATAAACAGGAGTCCTGAGGCAATGTATACTGAGCTGAACCAACTGAAAACCAGTCGGATCGGGTCGAGTCGGCTCTGTGTGCGGAGGGCATAACTATTTCATTATGTTGGTGTAAACTCTCTCAGTACAAGTTCGTTGGCACGCTTAATGTGTGCCCATAGTATGCAATGTTCATCGTTCAATGTACTATCCTGTTTCGTTGTGGTATACTCTGATATGGGAATCAATGCTTCTCAAATTCTATCTGAATCTAAATCTATAGTGGCTCCCACACAAAGAACAACATTGTTTTAATTGGTTGCCAATTCGGGTAAGCAAGATTTAGTACTAACAGAAATAATGTTAGTTGCTTGAATATCTATTTGGTAGCCCTGCACGGGACAACGGTCTAGTGCTAATTCGGACCCAGATATGTACAATTATCAAAATTATGATTACGCCACAAGGTTATTAAATTATTATTATACCTGGGCCCCACTGCAGAAAGATTTGCAATCGATTGTAAAGTTGCAATTAATTGCAAGTCAGAATATTTGCCCATTTTAACCAATCATATTTGCGATTTGAATAGTCACATGTTTTGGTCAGCAGTAAGAGGAGGCGCGTTGGGCTGAAGATTCATATAGGAATCACAATTTAATTGAATCCGTTTTAACCAATCTAACCCATAAAAAGGTCATGAAAAATATATGTTATGCATGTAATTGTGGACTAATATGGCACATTCTGCGATAAATTTACCGCCGAGGATTAAAGGGGCTCATTTGGGTATAGATAAAATAATTACTTGTTTACAATGTTACTGTTACATTATTCAATTATATTGTTGCACGTTGCTATAAAACGTATAACTTACATAAAGGCCTAAAGATACATAGTTACACTACTATTGGATATAATGTAGAATCATTTCCAAGATTACTTTGTAACAATAAACTTAAACTTGAACAATATGATTGACAGATCTTTATATATTATATTATATGGCGTTGCTATAATAAGCCTTTACAGGTAGTTACTTATAAATACATTTTATGAGACGTAATTAAAGCTTTAAATAAGATTTGAGTGTGATTGTTAAATACTAAATTATAATACTTGTTAAGTTTTGTTTGCAAGTTTGTTCGAAACGTTAATTGCCACATGGTTCATGTCGAGAAAATTGTATATCTCATTTCTATCATCTTGATTTCAGCATGTGATTCTAATCTGCACGCGTATAACTGTTATCATCATCGCCGATGAAGTTTAAATGTTGCGAACCCTTTGGACAATGGTGCATTGCTATATATTATATCTAAACTGTTATTGTTTGATTATTTTTTGATTTTTTGATTGTTTGATTATATACTATAAAGTACATGTGTAGTGTATTCGTCTGTATGTATCTAACTGCATGTTATCCATACATGTGACATTACTGATACTGTGTGCTCTCATTATGTTATAATTATACTTTACCTACGCCATTTATGTAATATGATTTATATATGTATGTTGAGTTGCCGGTCCACATTTAAGTATGCAAAAAAGAAGTAATAGTCAGACGTTGATTTGTCGATTTGTTATACAACGAATGGTCGTCATTTGACTTGAAATATACGACTTTGTACTAATTAATTTGTATTCTTGTGTTTATATATATACATGTTCGATGTCAATCATGTAAAATGTCCGTATAGTCTATATATAGTATTATATGATATGAAAAAGTGCAAAGTGCAAAGTGCAAATTTAGATAATATTTAAATGTTCGGTGTTATAATGCGCGTTGTGCAACTCGGTGGCACGATAACATATCTATATGGTTGGTGTAAAAAATGTATAATAGTATTATAACTCTTGGATGTATACATGTATATACATAATTATATTATACAATTTGTAAAAGTTCTGCTCGGAGTTCCAAACGAGATACCATCAAAAGTTAAAATGAAACAAAACTCATTTGGTGTCACAGAGTTTTTTTATTTATTTTTTTTTAACTTTTGATCTGTTTGGTAAAATAACTTTATTACTAGCCTAATACTCTGATAAAGGGTCTTCGATATTAATGCAGTCATGATAACGCTATATTATCTCATTACATGCGACTAACTAACATCTATTGTAAAGGGATTTATAATTGAGTGGAGGTCGATGATAAATACATGATAAACTACCATGTTTTTGGTGGAATTACCATAATAAAATGATAATACGTATAATACCTACGGAATTGGAACCTATATCATTTTAGGCCTTTAATATAGATATAGCAGGCGGGCCTGCTCAGGAAAATGGGTGCGTCAAGCTGTAAGTCGATGACGGTATTCTTTAACGATGTATGATTTTGAATCCCAATCAAAGTAATACATGGTAAAGTAAATGTCCATAAGATATTGTATAACGCACACCGCGTTTGATGTTATTTCCTACACAGTAAAACAAAATTAAACAACTTTTTAAACAACCAAAAACGCTGTTTAAGCCGGTCCCTCTAACAACGTTGTTTAAAATTTTGAACAACCAAGATCTGGTTGTTCAAAATTTTAAACAATGTTGTCAGAGGGACCGGCTTAAAAAGCCAAAAATGCTGTTTAAGCCGGTCCCTCTAACAACATTGTTTAGAATTTTGAACAACCAACATCTTGGTTGTTCAAAATTTTAAACAACGTTGTTAGAGGGACCGGCTTAAAAAGCGTTTTTGGTTGTTTAAAAAGTTGTTTATTTTTGTTTTACTGTTATAATCCCTGTACATTCCCTTGGATTTATATGATGCGGAAAGCGTATTATGTATGGATATTTTTGTTTTATGTTTTGCATGTTTATTTGGATTTTACGCGAAGTATGTAATTTACATGTGTATAAATTGAAATTTAAATAAAATTGTCGTGATGCACGACTGTATGAGAACACATAACAGTTATCTATATAAACGAAGCCATGCTGATGACCCTCCTTTCACGGGTGCGGTTCGTTATTCCGAAGGTTCGTTATTCCGAAGGTTCGTTATTCCGAACACGCAAATTTCCTATACCTGAGTGTTCGTTAATCCGAAAATGAAATAGGGTTCGTTCATCCGAACATTTGTTGCATTATTCCGAAGGTTCGTTATTCCGAAGGTTCGTTATTCCGAAGGTCCGTTATTCCGAGGGTTCGTTATTCCGAAGGTTCGCTATTCCTAAAATGAAATCGGGTTAGTTAATCCGAAAATGAATTTGGGTTTGTTATAATGCTATAATTTCATATAAAGAGATAAAATAAACTTAAATGTTTGATTGGTCTGGCCAAGGGAGGGAAAGGGGGAGGGGTATGCTTAATGCAGGCTGTAAATTAAATAAACAAAACACAAACTATAGTATTATAACAAGCTCGATTTAATTTTCGGAATAACGAACCCGATTTTATTTTCGGATCAACGAACCTTCGGAATAACGAACCTTCGGAATAACGAACCTTCGGAATAACGAACCTTCGGAATAACGAACCCGATTTTATTTTCGGATCAACGAACCTTCGGAATAACGAACCTTCGGAATAACGGACCTTCGAAATAACGAACCTTCGGAATAACGAACCTTCGGAATAACGAACCTTCGGAATAACGAACCTTCGGAATAACGAACCTTCGGAATAACTGAACCTTCGGAATAACGAACCTTCAGAATAACGGACTGTAACCCCTTTCACGTACCGTCGTGTGAATTTGTAATACAATTCTGCTACCCCCCCCCCCCCCCCCCCCCCCGATTTACCCCTTCACCACTGATTTGAAAAACACGAATCGATACCATGATTGTGAAGAGGTGTGGTCTAGTGGTCAGAGCTCCGCTCCTCGCACTAATCGACCCGGGTTCGAATTTTGGCCGCGTCTATTGGATGGTGACGATAACGCGCGGTCCCTGCATGACGTATTGAACGCGTCTGCAAAAACCAAAAACAACCAACAATCTTGTGCATTACATTTGGCACTCTGACCTTATTATGTTTATATGTCAATTATCATATCAATGTTATTTTTAGGATGATTTATATACTTATTTGATATAGCAATTTATCTGTGCTAAAGTCATGCTGCATTGTCAATTGCTGTATAATCTTGCTCTGCTGAAGGCACTTGCGTAGCTACGATCCCCCCCCCCCCCCCTTCACACATGTGTTTTGAAAACAAATACAAAAAGGGGACAATCATTTTAAAGAGAGAAATTCATATATTGTGTCCCCAACCAGCCGAACTACACTACGCCACTGGCCGAAGAAAAGAAAGCATGTTGCCTAATGGCATGCCTATTATCAAACTGTACACGTATTCATATCATGCTACCTAATTGAACTTTATCTTTTTGTACAATCATGTGTCAACGTTTCGTCTACCGTATGTTCATGATTTGTAGACAAAACTAACAAAGAATATGACAGTGAATATAATAAAAGGATTATTTGAATGTAAGTAGTTGAGTAAAACTTAGACGGCAGTGGTCAAATTAAAACTCAATTGAATTAACTGTACTTTGTTATAGTCTGTCTAAAATTAATGCCGAAATACAATGTGCTATAATTATTAACAAGTTCAGCTTTCCAAAAGCGCTATGCTTTAACTTTTTCCTGTTGAATTTCTCAAATGTAAACCCCAAATCATTAAAAAAATAATATGTATACGACATTTCTCAAACATAATGAAGATGGATGAAGTTGGATCCCCAAAAAGGCAAAATGCACAAACAAGTAGGCCTATACATTAAAGGGATCTGGTAACTTTGTTGACATGTGCAAAAAGTGATAAATAGTTGATACAATTTATATTGTTGTTATCTTATATGTCCACTGGGTACTCTGTGGAAATCTCAAGTTAAATGGACGTTATGGCCGAGTAAAGAGCAGAAACGCAAAGTGATATTCGCTAACCCATTGCACTGACTTTGTACACGGTTACAACGATCCAGTGGATAGTCTAATATCTGAAAAACTTCAATCGCAAATATCTTTTTAACGGAAGGGACATTCTAAAAAAAAGAAACCTGTCCCTTGATTTTTGTGATATACGAGTACAACAAGGTATGGGGAACCACTAGAATTCCAACTGGATTTGGGAGGATTTGGACAATGTTACTAAGTCCCTTTAAGTATAACACGTCATTCAGAGCTCAATTTCGCGCGGTATACATGTACGTTATATTGTGAACTATGATCATAAATTGATGATTGATTAAAAGTTTGTTGCTTGTGAGCATGTCTAATAAAATATGAAGTATGGAAATAAATCTGATCGCGTAGATTTATGGAGACTCATTTTTTTTCTAGAAAATGTTGGTTCATACTTCATACAAATGTATCAGTGATGAACTCTTTCTATCAATGAGACAAATTTACTCCGACTCCGTTTTGTAACTTGTGAGTCTTTGGTTATGTGCGTGCGTACTGGTGTGTGTGCGTGTGTGCTGGTGTGTGTGTGTATGGGTACCGTGTCTCAACCACTACACAGCATCATTTTGCATGAAATGAAATGATATGTAAACCGGAATTTCCTTTTCAATAATAAAAGTAAATACAAATGGTCTAGTTTGATGTCTTAAACAGATGTCACGCATTTATAATCGCAGTGTTTTTATGTTTGGTGATTCGGACTGCGTGCGCGCGCGGACGATTTTTAGATGCACTTTTCTAGGCCAATGAGCGGCTCCCCTCGGCCAATAGGCGGCTTTTTCATTTTTCTTACACCAGAATAGTTTTTTTTCGTAAATTTTTTCTTTGCCGGTATTTTCAACTCATCTAGATTACATTTGAAAAGTTTCGACCCCATTCGTTGGCTAAATTTTGATCACGAAATCCCTAAAGATACCCTTGCAATATGAGGCTCCGATCCCCAAAATCCGACTTTCCCATTGACTTTGCGTTGCCTGCCGGTTATTGGCCGAGGACCACCTGATCTGTCTCATCCGAAACAAACGCAGATTCAACAAGTTTTAGAATGTCATGTGATATAAGTTTTACTATTGGCTGAAAATACAGTATTTTTCGTCTATGTCAAGCTGTAAAAGATTTAAATTGAACTAGTCATGACAGCAACAGAGTGTTGTTCATCTTTGCCATCACACTTTCTAATTTCTAGTTTCAACAGCTGAATAATCTTTGCCGGTTTTACACCCGATTTCAAACGCGATTTCCGATATTTTCGTGCGAAGAAATCAAATAAAAGGCAACGGATAGCAAGCATACATTCCATCTAATGGAAATCCATACATTTAATTTGATATCCGAGTGATAGTTTTAAATTTATGGAAATAAAAAATTACTTTGGATGCCGACTATTGGGGCCCGCCGGCTATGGCCGAGACACGGATATCGCGTGCGCGCTGGTCATGAATATGCATACATTACGATGACGTATCCCTTTTCTTGGCCACACCCCCTACCCTCTAGTTCCTGTGCATGTGCTAACCTAACCACAGCGCTGATCACAGTTACTAGTTCATGTGCATGCATCGTAATGCTATCCGCTGACAGTGCATCTAGCTAGTGGGCGACCCGACATGGAACCATATGGTTGCAGTTATGTATGGTTGTCAATATTGCTAGTATACAAAGTGTTGTTCGGAGATTATTCGCTCAAACCACGTCCGAACGAACGTGGGAGAATATTTGTTCCCTGGGCTTTAGCAAGATATGGAGAGACTAATTCCAGGGTCAAAGTTGTTCATAATATTATGCATTTCTATGCTATTAATGGTTGCCGTTGAGTTCTATTTCTTCACAAGAGCAGGGCCAAAGAGGCCAGGTAGCAATTACAAGGCATTCTCATATTCAAACGGGGAACGTGCGCTTAATATTGATAACCATGACTCGAAGTCGAAAGACAACAGCAGCGTGAATGTGACCCGGGATGACGACGATGATGACAAGGATGACGATGATGCGTCTTCGCGATCGCCAGTTATGCCAGGCAGCTCGAATATTGCAGCAGGACGTGATGTATCAACTCTTCAAAATAAAGGCAAAGTGGATATTATTGCCCTGCAGTCGGAAAACACGAACATGACTAGATCTAGGGGTAATCAATATAGGGATAATGTCCATGTCGCTGACGACAATGGCCATTTTGCTGGAAACTTGGATCATGTAGCTGGTGATACGGACCTTGTTGTCAATGGTACAATCCATGTTGCTGGGAATACGGACATTATTACTGGGGACAGCCATCACATTACTGATGACACCTACCAGAACAACAAGGTGAGGTCGGATCAATTGATAGTTGTTCTAGCGCAGTGGCGATTCGGATCAAGTGTGGTGGGTCAACTCTTCAACCAGAACCACGATATCTTCTACATCTTTGAACCGCTTTGGACAGTTCGTGATTCAATGATGAGGGACTTGAGGGGTGATCAACAAAAATGGATGTCCAGGGAGATGTTACGTGGGTTCGCGAGGTGTAAGTTCAGCAACGACTTTGTTCGCAATATGACGAAATTGGGAGGTTGGCAAGGGAACAGAGCCATCCGCAAGCATTGCCCAAAGTGCGCATCGATCAGTTCACGGCGGTTGCAACACATCTGCATGAAGTACAAAGCCAGGGGCAGGATGCTGGCGACCAAGGTGATCCGAGCCGATCTGGAGCTACTTCGACCTCTGGTCGTCGAGGACGGGATCGACCTTAAGATCGTTCACCTTGTCCGCGATCCACGTGGATCCGCCGCTTCCAGAATCAACTATGCGCTTGTAACAATGAATTCGAGTTCTGATCCAGCGAAGCAGCCACGTGCGTATCCAAATCGAATACCTGAAACCGGTCGCCTCCGATCGCTCGGACTCTTATCTACCGCGGATGATATCAACAGCGATAATATCTTCATAGGCGCCCTCCCCGATACCATCCAGTTCGCGTGCCAATGGATGAGAGAGAACGCTAAGACCTCATCTGACGTCCTACCCGATTGGCTCAGAGGTCGCTACCACCTGGTCAGGTACGAGGACTTTGCAGCGGCGCCTCTTGACATCACCAGAGAACTCTACGGGTTTGTAGGAATGCCGCTCACGCAGGACGTCCGAGAATGGGTGGTGCG
This sequence comes from Echinarachnius parma, assembly GCA_037951105.1. Lineage (NCBI taxonomy): Eukaryota > Metazoa > Echinodermata > Echinoidea > Clypeasteroida > Echinarachniidae > Echinarachnius > Echinarachnius parma. The sequence continues at coordinate 152,976 of JBAMJV010000909.1, read as the reverse complement.
AAACACGCGATCCGCAAAGAGTAGTCAACGTCACCGCCTGTTTTCAACGCGAAGGGATTCCAAAACAACCGCGCGTGGCTGGATGACGTTCCTGAGTGATGTCGAAGTCGAGCAAGTTGAGAGGGAATGCATGGACGTGATGGAATTATTGAACTACAAAGTCAAAAGAGTGAACTAAATCATGCTTAATTTTTACGAACTTATTATTACAAAATACATATTGTTTTAACCAGTGGCGTACCCAGGATTTTTTCAAGGGGGGGGGGGGGGGGGGGGGTTATTCATCAGACCGAGACCAGGTCCGGTCCAAAATGTTTAGGCTGAGACCAAGACTCATTGGTTGAGAATCATGTAAGCGGGAGGGGGATAGTAATTTTTGATGCCGAGACCAAGAATTTTCGACATTTTCGAGACTGAGACCAGGTCTGGTCCAAAATTTTCGAGGCCGTTACCAAGATCATTGGTTGAGAATTCTGTAAGCGGGGTGTGGGGGGGGGGGGGGGTAGTTGTAGAAAAATGTTTAAGCCAAGACCAAGGTTCTTTGCACTTTTCGAGGCCGAGACCATCGATAATGACGGTTGAGAGTCACTCGAGACCACTAAAATGTAGTCTCGAGACCAGTACAAATTTGAAAAGGGGGGAGGGGGGGTTGAAACCCCCCAAAACAGTAATGTTTTGGTCAAAGGTGGGGGGGGGGGGGGTTGAACCCCCCAAACGTCCCCCCTGGTTTTAACCCATTAAAACAATAGTAATGCATACATCATTTTGTACATGTATATAATTTAAACAAATTCTTAGTGTGGACAATAATGACATTATCAGGGGCGTCGATCCTGGGGGGGGGGGGGGGGGGGGGCAGGGGTGGCGGTCGCCCCCCCCCCCCCCAATGAAAATATTGGGGGGGGCGAACATATCATTTCGCCCCCCCCCCCCCCCCAATAATTCCGAAAATGAGGAAGAAAAAAATCGAGTGATATAATGCCAAAGAGGGAAAAGACACATTTATCAATAATTAATCTTCAAAATAGCCCTTTTTTTAAGTTTTAGTTTGAAAAGGACTGTAAATCTCTTTTTTGCCGCGCGCTTCGCGCGCATACAGTTTCTCATATTGCAAGTTTCATTTTGGTTGCGGGAACTCACCTTTCGAAATGTGTTGGGCAGTGTAATTTCTCAAACGAAGTTTATTAAACTCTATAGATAGCACACCGTCACAGAAAATAAAATAATCTGAAAATATCTTTCAGTCAATTCGGTCCATATGCGCTGAACGCAAATCAAATTGGAATATCATGTCCCCCCACATTTGAAAGTGGAGGAGATTGTCCCCCTCCCTTTGTCATTATGTTTGTTTGGTTCCATACTTACATACTACATATTACGTGAAATTTCTGTCTCAGGTGTGCACCAAATCGCACAATTTCACGCCCAAAAATACAAAAGCTCCCTACTGTGGGAGGGGGACACCCCCTGCCACACCCTCCCCCGCTCGGTCGCTTCGCTTCCTCGCAATGTCTCTCCTCCACTTTTGAGAAGTTGTTGACGCCCTTGCTTAGTTTCATGGGAGCCCAATGCCCTAGACTATATCGATGGCTGTATATAGTATACAGGATCACGTGGATCCATCTCATGCAAGGCTCAATCTTTTCCTCGCTATGCCCTTTAAAAATACGTTACGAGTAGGTTGACTATGTTATACAATTTTAACACCCATGATAGGAGTTGCAAATGTCGGAAATCTAAAAGCTTCCGGGGGCTCAGCGCCCCCTGGACCCCCATTATTGTCCCCAAATGTGGGTGCCCCCCAAAGTCAGGTCTTCGAGCCATCAAGACACTTTCAATGAGCGCATAATAAAACTTCCGGGCATGCCAATGAGGGGCTTTTAGCTCTCTCAGTGGTCACTCTGGAAACTTTTTCAAATTTCGCCCCCCCCCCCCCCCCCCCCCCCCCCAATCGCAAAAAAAAAAAAGAAGAAAAAAAGTACGCTGCTGTGTTTATTGCTTGGGTCTAATAACAGATTATCCCGGCATTTGAAACTGAATCAAATGAATACTCTTGCAAGTTTGAGTAAATTGGACAATAACACAGTTATGACGCATGTTATGCGCATTCTGTTCGTTTTCTTTGTTTTCATTTTCACTCACCCATTAGTTTAATAAACTAATCTGTTCCCGTTAAATGTTCACCAAAGTTATATATTGCAGCAATAGACCAACAAAAAAACAGTTATACATATGAGCCGTCAAGAGTATGTTTGTTTGTTTTGTTTTTTTTACTCATGACAACGAATTACATATGTACCTTATATGTTATTTTCATAAATAATGATGAACATTTGTGCCTCTGCGTATACTGGTAGTCTTGTTTAGTTCCGGGTTTTTTTATTTTTTGTTTCCTGCTTGTGTGTGAAAGAACATAATTCGCACACGGCTGAAAATAAACAAGATCCACCGACGCCTGCAGCAGCTTACCTTCCAACCGTTACTACCCCATCTACGACAATGCAGCATCAATCTGTAAGCTCTTCACATAAGTTTATTTTGCAATTTTTATAATCGTTTTTGACATGTTTGATATTATAAATAAAAAAATGTTTTATATTTAGTAGTTGATGTAGTGATTACTTTAATAATGTTTGTTCGCAATGAATGGGGACGATAAATATCATTGGAGAAAGAAAAAACAGTTCTGAATTAGATAATACAAAATTACATGTATGTAATTTAGAGTATTTAGTAGAGTGGTTAGTAAGACGATTGCCTGATAATGATGATGATGGTGGTGGTGGTGGTGGTGTTAATGATGAAGATGATGATGATGGTGGTGGTGATGATGATGAAGATCAGTACTGATGAAGATGATGATGATAGTTGTAGTGATAATGATGGTGATGATGACGATGATAATGACGATCATTATCATCATGATCTTGTTGATAATGGTTGTGGTAACTCCTCCTCCCTCCTCCTCCTCCCCCTCCCCCTCCTCCTCCTTCTCCTCCTCCTCCTCCTCCTCCTCCTCCTCCTCCTCCTCCTCCTCCTCCTCCTCCTCCTCCTCCTCCTCCTCCTCCTCCTCCTCCTCCTCCTCCTCCTCCTCCTCCTCCTCCTCCTCCTCCTCCTCCTCCTCCCCCTCCTCCTCCTCCTCCTCCTCATCCTCCTCCTCCTCCTCCTCCTCCTCCTCCTCCCCCTCCTCCTCCTCCCCCTCCTCCTCCTCCTCCTCCTCCTCCTCCTCCTCCTCCTCATCATCATCATCATCATCATCATCATCATCATCATCCTCGAGTTCCCCGAGTTCTGTTTCCACTTGTTTGGAAGGAGGTAACATTAAAGGGTGACTAGATTACAAATGCATGTTGACTTTTGTTGATCTGTTATAATGAATACATCACATATCTTTTGACTATTTGATGTACATTTTTGTCTTAAAAAAAATATAATTTCTCTCTTATTTTTATTCTACCTGCTAAGATCCACCCCTAAAAAAATCCTCCAGCATTGACTTGTGTGCCATCATAATACCATTCAGCCATCAGTCAGCTAGATAAACATGAACAAAATATATGTTCTCACCCACTGAGTACCTTATTGCATTAGCATTGGATGTTTTCATTGAAACCCTTCTTTTCATGGTGAGTGGGCTTTGTATAAAACATGCAATGCTATTGTGAACAGGTGGTCAGTTGATAGGAAGTGACATACCAATGCCTTTTGTTCATCTAGCTGACTGATGGTTGAATGGTATTATGATGTCACAAAAGTCAATTGCTTCTGGAGGTGTTTTTTTAGGGGTGAAGCTTAGCAGGTAGAATCAAAGTAATAGAAAAAATATGACAAAAATGTACAAATAGTCAACAGATATGTGATGTATTCATTATTACAGATCAACAAAAGTCAACATGCATTTGTAATTTAGTCACCCTTTAGGTGTATTATGTGTATGATGGCCAGGAAACCAAGGGATCGAATGAAGGAAATTAGATACAATCGTAACCACTAACCATGGAGACGCACCAAATGCTATCCCAAGACAAAATAATACAACTTTTATCGGTTGGGGTAGGCTATATGAGTTTTGGTATAGAGGGAGCAGCCCCGGGGGGGGGGGGGGGGGGCACTCGAATTATTTTTTTGACGGGGGTGTTCCTCACCGAACTCTGAAATGGGGGTCTGAAGAGCTGACTACAAGCACAAAATATAGGGTCTTTGGAGCTACAAAAACCCTGAAACGGGAGTTAAGGGGTCTAAGGAGCAGACTAAAACTACAAAAAAACATAGACATGGAGCTACCAAAGACCTACGGAAACCCTCAAAAAGGCTCAAATGGTGTTCCAAGGAGCCGAACTAGAAGAGAAAAATGGACTTGGCGCTAGTCAAATACATAGCCAAGTCATTCCGGGGGACTATGGAGCCGAACTACAAGAAGAATAATGGACTTGGCGCTACTCAACTACCTAGCCAAGTCATTCCGGGGGTCTATGGAGCGGCAATTTTTGAAAATCGGGTATCTTTAGAGCTGCGATTGGGTGTGAAAAAGGGGTTCTTTTAAGCGGCACATACCCGTCTTACATTATACATGAGTGCCCCCCCCCCCCCCCCCGGGGGGCGCAGCACGAAATAATTTTTGCTGTGAGGTAATGAAAAACTGAGTGTCAAATTTGGAAGAGCATACAATTTTAATGACAAAATAAATATATCCGATCGGAAAAAAACCTGGGGTCCCTTTTATTCGAGAGAAAAAATGCTTACACTTTTCAAAAATTTACAAAAGATTGAAATAGTCGTTGATGATCTCTCTATGTAATCATTATTTTAACAAAACATTATGTAATTAAAAATGAGCAAAGAAAATGGGATTCTAACGGGATTTGAACCAGAGACCTCCAGATTGCTAGACCGGTAGGCTCTCTTACCGACTGAGCTATATAAAACCCTATGACGGCATTCGTCCCAGAAACCACTTAATTTTCATTGCTCGTGAGGTCAGAAGCTATTATAAACCTGACATAAACCCGAAGGATAGAAATCAACTTGGGGATATATATACTCCGCAAAAAAAGAAACTGGACACTTGTATGAGACCAAATAAAATATATGATATTGTATATCAAATTAAAGATAAAATTACCCTCTTCAATATTCGCATGAAATCCAGATGAAATCATTCATGCATGACTTGTCAAGGTCAATTAACCACACCAAGGTCTGTTTTCAAAAATAGCAAAAATGGAACATCCACTCAACCATATAAATGTTGATAAGCATAATCTAAAACGCTATATTCATGAGATGGCATAATTTTTCATTACAAATGTGACCTTTTCTATCTTCATCTCAATAAAGAGTATAAATGAAGACAAATTGTGAACGTTATGGGTGTTATTTTTATCCAAAAGTAACAAAATGGAGAATTCCATGGCAAAGCTTTATTAGTCAAAACCACAGTTTGTGCCCTTATTTCAGCATGAAAATGGTATAAAGTCTTCTCAAGAATTATACCGTAGTCCAAAGATCTTCAAAACCTGAAGTCACCCTTGGTCAAACATTTGGGCAGTCTTTAACATGACATTTCTCTAGGTAATTAAGGTTAAAATTACAGGGGACACATGAAATAGACAAGCTTCATGCCTGTAATACAGACCAGTATGATAATGCTCTCATAACCTGGCCCTGTTTTATTGACAAATTTGTATTTCCAGAGTTTGTTCATAACAATAAAGTTGAATAATGTCATAATTTACTTGCCCCGCTCATCTTGTTTTAAGTGAAACGCTTACTATAATTTCAGTCGAATGGTGTGGTCCTCTATTGTTTTGCTATTTTTGAAAACAGACCTTGCTAGTGTTAATTAACCATGGCATTTCATGCATGAACGATTACACCTTTAAGTTATACCCTGCATGTAGAGGACTAAATTCCCTTTAATTTGATATATGATAATGTACACTTTATCGTACATTAATATGAAATATTTCAACTTATACAAGTGTCCAGTTTCTTTTTTTGCGGAGTATATATGCGAGGGATCACCGAAGTGATGCAGCTTTTTTTTAATAATTAACTCGAACATATAGAGAAACTGACCAGAACTATATAATGTGATTAAAAATGAGCAAAGAAAATGGGATTCCAACGGGATTTGAACCCGAGACCTCCGGATTGCTAGACCGGTGCTCTTACCGACTGAGCTTACCGACTGAGCTTACCGACTGAGCTATAGAGCACCGGTCTAGCAATCCGGAGGTCTCGGGTTCAAATCCCGTTGGAATCCCATTTTCTTTGCTCATTTTTAATCACATTATATAGTTCTGGTCAGTTTCTCTATATGTTCGAAAACATTATGTATGTACATTTGTTTAAATTAAACATTGTTGAAACCGACGAGTTTTTAGAGAGCGCCCTCTTGAGTTTTAACGGCTCTTTTTGAATGATAACAGGCTTTTTCATTAGTCGTTTGTAATTTGTTATACCTTTCAAACATGGTGGAGTTATAACTATTAGTTTGTAATGTAATGGTACATGGTTTGGTTACTAAAATTCAGTCTAAGCACTTTACAATGATATTATTACCCCGGTCATGCAAACCAGCACACATTGTGTGCACCATCTCCACTCCCTGGGGAGCATTCCTTCCAAGCGGCTCATGGGCATTGAGGAGATCGCTTTCACCTCCTACCGGGTCCACATTTATACACCTGGGTAGAGAGCAGCAATGTGGATTAATTGTCTTCCTGAAGGACAGGCACGCGATGGGCATACTCTGGGTTCGAACTCGGGATCTCCCGCTTAGAAAGCATACCAATCCCCGGGGGGGGGGCACTCATGTATAATGTAAGACGGGTATGTGCCGCTTACAAGACCCCCGTTTTCACACCCGATTGCCGCTCTCAAGATACCCAATTTTCAACAATAAAAAAAAAAAAAAAATCAAAAATTACCGCTCCATAGACCCCCGGAATAACTTGGCTAGGTAGCTGAGAAGCGCCAAGTCGAGTATTCTTCTTCTAGCCGGCCTTGGACCACCATTTTGTAGCTTTAGTCTCCAAAAACCCTATATGTTGTGCTTGATGTAGTCAGCGTTCCGTGAGGCACACCCCCGTCAAAGAACGATTCGAGTGCCTCCCCCCCCCCCCCCCCGGGTACCATCTTGCCACACCACGTCCACTATACCAAAACTCAACTATCCCCCCGGGGGGGGGGGGGGGTCTGTCCTCATTGAAAGGGGGGTATCATGTGTGACCAAGAAAACGAGTAATTAGGGTGGGTTTTCACGATCAGGCGAGATACTCGAGTATCTCGTTTAGGGTCTCAAAATCACCCAAAATCAGGAAATAGGTATCTATTTTGGGCTGATGAATTACTCGTTTAGGGTATCAAAAAGATGAATTACTCGTTTTAGCTGGGTTCCCACTGCCGATCAGATCAACTCGATCAAGCCCGATCAGGCTATTTTGGCATATTTTTGCCTGTTCGGGCTTGCTCGGCAAGGGCGATCGGGGTCGATCTACCTTGATCGGCATGGTCCCGCTCCCTACAAGAATATTTTTGACAGTTAAAAATCTTCGTGTAGGGGTCGAGAAGGCAAGCGATCGAACAGCGATCGTGTATTGATCGAGTGGAGGTCTAGCTGGTCGGGAAACGATCGTATAGAGATCTAGTTTGGTCTGGATGGATTTTTTCCACCGATCATCTCGATCTATACTCGACTACGACACGATTGGTTCCCGATCAACTCGATCATGGTTCGATCTGTTTTTATTAACAACTCGACCGCTACACGAGCGCTACGCGACTTCCTTAAACCGCTACTCTCATTTTTTGACTGCTACTCGAGCGCACTCGATCACATCCCGAGCACGAAGAGCTAAATGTAGAGTGTACACTACTGCTAGCTGACATTGAGTGAGATGATGGTGACGATGATGATGATGATGATGATGATGATGATGACGATGATGATAATGATGATGATGATGAATTTGTGATCAAATGAAACATTTTGTAAAATCATCTTTTAAATGTCATAAATTAGAATCTAAAACATTTCTATCGTGATGTTGTTTAAACACGTATTGGAATATTGTAGCTAAATCTGTTAGTATGTCATTATAACATCAAGTTCATGTATTAAGGACATTTTAAAGAGACTTTTATAAAATGTTTCGCTCTAGCATTTTAAAAACATTAATTTATTGACATTAGTAGTAAATGTTTTTATTTAAGAAATAAATCAACATTTAAAAAATGTTTCTCACCTTACTTTTTCTAAAAATTGTCTTTTAAATATTGATGCAGAATATCATGCGAGTATAAGACATCATGAATCATGACCTTTTTTATTTTAGTATAAAGAGATTTTTTAAATGTTAAAGGGGTAGTTTAGTTTTGGTAAGGCTGAACTTTAATAGCCAAAACCTCACACAGTAACATTATAAACTAATAGTTATAACTCCATCATGCTCGAAAGGAATACAAAATTACAAGCGACTAGGTAAAAAGCCTGTTATCATTCAAAAAGAGCAATTAAAACACAAGAGGGTGCTTTTTAAAAAGGCATTGGTTTCAACCATTTTTCATACAAAATTATGTATGTGATGTTGTATTGATATAATTATTAAATAGCGAGATCATCAACAACTTAAAAAAAAAAAAACGCTTTTGACATTTTTTTTAAAAGTGCAAGCATTTTTTTCCTACATATCATCTAATTATTTGGGCCCCAAATCATTATAAGATCAGATATATTTATTGATATTTTAGCCGTTTCTGGGTCGATTTTGACCAAATAAAGCTCATTCTGCCATTATAATTGCATGTTCTCTCAAATTCGACACTCAGTTTTTCATTACCTCACAAAACATGTTTTATGTGCAGCGCCCTCTCTACCAAAACTAAACTACCCCTTTAAATTTGTGATAAAATGAAACATTTTGTAAAATCATCGTTTAAACGTCATAAATTTGAATCTAAAACATGATCGTAATGTTGTTTAAACGTTATTGGAATATTTTAGCATAATCTTTGATTATGTCAATATAACATCAAGTTTCTGCTTTAAAGCCCAAGTCCAGTTTCGGGAAAGTAGCCGAATACATCTATATTGATCATTATTGTTGAATATGTATTGAAATAGGGCTTTTGTGGTAAAAATCTGAACCTAAGCATCGTTAAATACAGAAATATCGGAAGAAATCAGTATTTCGTAATACACGTAGCGTACATGGCGTATGGGCGATATATATCTATGCCTACATTGCTATATTATGCCTGGATAATCCTATATTAATATAATTATATTCTTTCACATTATTGGTAATAAGAGCTTTCATTTCATTTTTTGAGGGGGGGGGGGGGGGCGTTTCCAAAACTGGTCTTTACCTTTAAGGACATTTTGAATATACGTTTGTAAAATGCCTCGCTCTTGCATTTTAAAAACATCAAGGTATGACATTAGTAGTAAATGTTTTATCTAAGAAAAAAAAAATCAACATTTAAAAAATGTTTGTCATACTTACATTTTCTAGAAAATGTCTTTTAAACATTAATGCAGGATGTCATGCGATTATTACACAGCATGATTCATAACATTTTCTTTTTCAGTATATATAACTATTTTTTATGTTAAATTTTTGATAAAATGAAACATTTTGTAAACTCATCTTTAAAACGCCATAAAATGTGAATCTAAAACATTTTAATCGTAATGTTGTAGAAACGTTTTTGGAATATTGTAGCAAAAACTTACATTATGTTATTATAACATCAAGTTTATGTGTTAAGGACATTTAAAAAGACTTTTTAAGAATGTTTCGCTCTTGCATTTTAAAAACATTCAGTTATAGACATTAGAAGTAAATGTTTTTTTAAGGAAAGAAAATACCATTTAAAAATGTTTGTGATATTTACATTTCATTGAACATGTTGTTTAACAATGAATAAAATACAAATCGAAAAAATGTCAGTCCTTATGTTGTTGAAACATTTTTGTAATATTGTAAACAAATCTAAGATTTTGTTATCAAAACATCAGGTTGATGTTTTCAAGACATCTTAATTATATACTATTATAATATTTTGTTTTTGCATTGATTACACATTTTATTATCAACATTAGAAGTTAATGTTTTTTCTTAAAGGAAAAATCAACATTTAACAAATGTTTGTCATATTTTGTTTCCTGGAAAATGTTGTCTTAACATTTAACATATTGTAGCAAAAACTTACATTATGTTATTATAACATCAAGTTTATGTGTTAAGGACATTTAAAAAGACTTTTTAAGAATGTTTCGCTCTTGCATTTTAAAAACATTCAGTTATAGACATTAGAAGTAAATGTTTTTTTAAGGAAAGAAAATACCATTTAAAAATGTTTGTGATATTTACATTTCATTGAACATGTTGTTTAACAATGAATAAAATACAAATCGAAAAAATGTCAGTCCTTATGTTGTTGAAACATTTTTTAAATATTGTAAACAAATCTTAGATTTTGTTATCAAAACATCAGGTTGATGTTTTCAAGACATCTTAATTATATACTATTATAATATTTTGTTTTTGCATTGATTACACATTTTATTATCAACATTAGAAGTTAATGTTTTTTCTTAAAGGAAAAATCAACATTTAACAAATGTTTGTCATATTTTGTTTCCTGGAAAATGTTGTCTTAACATTTAAAATAGAGTGGCATTTGTTTTTTTATAAAAAATTCCTCACAACATTATTTATCTGAAAATATTATTTCTGTTTTAATATATTGTAAATATGTTTCAAAAATAACATTTTATTTAATATTGTATTATTATTATTAAAACATTCACTAAAAAAATATAATGTTACTTAAATATTTTTATACTGTTTGTTAGAAAACATTTGAAGTTAACAACTTTGGGACCTTACGGAAATGTTTTTAAAATGTTTTGTGTATAGTATAGCTGGGTATAGTATCTTGAAGACATAGCACATCGCAGTTTATTTGTTTGCACAGATGTGCAAGGACTTGTTCCATGATAGCTCCGGCAGGGGCGGTCGTGATAGGGAACCCTCAGCGGGATGGCTCTGGGGTGCTGCTTTAAAGGGAAATTGTGTTACGTTTGTCTTGGTCTTAATCGTAATAGTATTATTAATCTTAGTCTAAGTCATTATTGATCCTTGATCTTCGATGATTCAAATACTGATCAAAAGCGAATACTGTAATATCGGCTGTCGGTAATGACTTCTGCAAACACAACGAATTCACAACTCATCATCGACTCCTGTACGAGCAGGTCGACCTGCCCGAGTCGAGTTCGTGTAGAGATCGTGTTGACGTCCAGTTGGTCTAGATGGTCTAGTACATATCGTATAGGGATCGTATATGCATCGGAATGATCGAGTAGAGATCGAAGTTGTTGTCAAGTGTACGTCGCGAAGAAGTCGTGAATGGTCGGATGTGGGTCGTAAACGATCGAATAGCGGTCGGGAAGAGATCGTGTCTAAGGACGATCAAGCATTTGGTCGAGATTGGTCGGGGTAAAAATGTGCCGATTGGGCGATCGAGCTTGATCGAGTTGATCGGATCGGCAGTGGGAACCCACCTTTAGGGTCTCAAAACTCAGCTTACTTGCTTAGGGTATCAAAAATACTTCTAACTTGCTTAGGGGTTTACAAAAAATTGATTACTTGCTTAGGGTATCAAATTACCGATAATCATACTTGCTTAGGGTGCCTTTTTGCACCGCGCAAATACTCGTTTAGGGTGCTTTTGGCAAGTCCTTGGTTACGCATGATACCCCCCTTTCTATGAGGACAGACCCCCCCCCCCCCCCCCCGGGAACTATCCCTTTAAGCTTCGACAATATTTTGTTTAGCATACAGTAGTTCATTGTTAGTTTTGACAACTTAATTTCAAAGTTTAGTTTTAATGCGCCTTATCAATTGACCACCCATGCACCACGATCACCACCACCACCACCTAGCCTATCTAACAGGCATCGTGCTGTCTGGCAGGTTCTACAGGCAGTGTACTAACCGCGATATGCCTAGTTTGAGCGTGCAGCGCTCCGCGCATCGGGTTCGAGATCACCGGTTTTTCGTCTCCATAATTTACGCGATTAGTACTTGCCAGAAAGCTCAGACGCCTATCGGCTAGGCTACACCACCAACCACGTGCCACGACTCCTTTTCTTACCCATGGCTATTGGCTGTTGATTAATTAGCCATGTATTTCCGCCCTGCCTTTTGTAGAAATAACATAATACAACAACGGTGCAACATTAATTAGATAAAGCACATAAATAAGGGTAACGGGGGCTGGGGTAACAATGGAGAGGGGGTGGGCCAAGTTTACCAGCGTCCACCACTGAAATGAAAGAGCAGCAAGCTAGTGACAATGCATGACGAACGCTTGCGGTCAATGAGTGTGCCGAAATCCGAATTCCGGAAGTCCCCAAACTTTTTGATAGGCTCGATCATGCATTACACAGTAAACACAGCGCACCGCGGCCGCAGCAGGCTCAAAACCACTAAATATGTACAACTCGGATTTTGGAATTTTGAAAAAATAAACTTTTCTCAAAATCTTTGTGACACGAACATAATGAAAGAGGAGGCTTTGAATTATACTTTAGATAAATATGAGCACGTAATGTTGTGAACTTCTAATTTTCTCAAACTTACAGTTTAACATGTCAATTTCATCTGCGTAACCTACGTTACTGCACTTTTTTTTAATTGGCATTATTTTATTTTTACAGGAAGGCACGTTGAAACTAATTTTTAATTGCTAGCTACAAAATTCAATGCGACGATTATAATTTCAAAGGAAATTACTTTTCTTTCCAATCACATGATAATTGTTAGCCACTGGGAATTAGGGTGTTGGTGAAGGTGGATCAGGTGTTCCACTATATATCCCGCGTCGTTCCTTGTATTTACATAATTATTGGCCATGGCAGCCCTACTCATGCATTAACAGTTTCCAGTTGGATGCGTGTATCACATATTTAAAACAACACATTATCATGTAATGATAAGGAACCAAGTGTCTTGTTTAAACTTTAGTAACGTATGTTTCGCATATGAGTAACGTATGTTACACAAATAAAACACACACCTGGATACGATCGGAGTAGAAGAGGTCTTCCAATGTCAATATTACCAACTGCTCTAGACATTCCTTTATATGTCTCAAAGCAATATTTGCCTCCAAAGGACGTATTTCATATTACTTTGTTATAATCATTAACTTTGAAGAATCATATATCAATAACTTTCGATCAGGTCGTGTGAATCCACCTAGTACTCCCCTTATTTGTCTTGCATATAAATATCTTGACTGCTTAGGCAATAGACAAATGTCTTTCCATTTATGTACGTTTATAAATATTACAATATAAATTATATTCCGATAACATTATTACCAATTAAGAACCCTTACTATAGGTAACGTAGGTTTCACGTAAGTTGCATTGATATACACTTAAACCCTCAACATTTGTTATTGTACAAACTATTAAGATATCCGGCACGTATTTTGTTTGTAAAAGATATTACTTGCATTTTAAAACAATATATACTCCTTTCTACTCCTAGATGCTAAAGGGTGTGAATGTTTTTTTTTTTTATTATCAGGTGTCACAGCATTATGATACATAATATTTTTAATTTGACGTAAATTTGAAAACAAAAACATATTAAGAAAATAATACAAATCATACAGTTGATGCATACATCAAATGTGTAATACATGCACAAATGAAAAATGCAATATAATAATGTTATCACAGTTTCCATAGTACAAAATAACCGCGGAACAATCATGATGTGAACAATGATAATGACCAGAATTATGATAATACTATTTCAAATAAGCGTCACGGGCGTCAGAATTATGAACACACAAAAGAGCTTGCGGAAAAGTGCATAAAAGCAAAAAAAAAAAAAAATGTGTTTTAAACTGTTTTTTAACATCACTCTTACATCAAACAATTGTACTACCAAATTCATATTTGCATCAAAGAAAACAATTCTAATTCTAATCTGCAGCTTATGACCTCAATAATGTGGAGGCAGTTTGAACCTACGCTGAGTTGTTCCTGAGTTGACTCAGTAATATAATATTCCGTTGGAATCCCATTTTCTTTGCCCTCTTTTAATCACATTATATTTCTGGTCAGTTTCTCTATATGTTTGAATTAAATTACAGGGCAATGCAACTCAAGAATAGAGTTTATCCTACTGTATACATCGTAATATACCTGTTTATTATATGTAACATTACTCCGACTCAGATTTCTGCTTTGGAAGAAATATGTCAAAACTCTATCGGGTATACCACTATTCACGCGAACACAGTGCTGGAGGCCGCCATTATTAGGTTTGTGCGGACTACGGTCAATGATATGATAATGCATTTAAATACCACCAATTCAAACCATTGTCTGAATACTTGTAGATGCTTTGAAATCAGTGAAAAGTTTTTTTGTTCAGCCCTAAGCACATACGTCAGAGTTTGCAGAGCATGTCGGGTAATTACAAGAACGTGGCCGCTCCCACATCTTTTGCCGCCGTAAGAATTAGTAAAATGTGAGTATGTTCACGTAAGGATTTCATGGGATCCAAGAGGCCAAAATTGCCAAGTTATGTATCAAATCAAATGTTTGTTCACCCTCTAAACGATAATTATAACCGAAAGCCATAGTTTTATTGCCCTTTAAGGTAAAGAGAGACCAGAGAAATACTATTAGTGTGAAATCTGAATGTAAAAACAGCTAAATTAAGTTTTAGCATAATAATATTATGTTCATCATGTAAACCATGTTACATCTGAATATAGGGACCGAGCCTCGCATGCGTAAGGTTAGGAATGATTTAACTCTAAGGTAAGAGGTACGAATATTGCAAATTAAACACATCTCACATCATTCCTACTTCCTCCACATTTGAATTTCAGAATGATTTTCTTTTCTGAAGCATATGTTCTTATTCATGCATATTATTACAAATTCTAAGTGCAAAATTAAAACATATCTCACATCGTTTTTACTTCCTCCACATATGAATTTCAGATTGATTTTTAGTCCCTGGAACATACGTTTCTATCAAGGCATATTACATATTCTTAGTGCAAACCGTTGTCTCCAAAATTATACTTTTTAAGAGCATAGATGAAATAGTAACCTACGTTACTGAGATGAAACCTACGTTACAACACTGACTGTGTAGCATACAGTGCCTGAAAATCCACCTAAGATGTGATTTTGTTTACGCCCATTGATCAAGCATATATGAAAGGATTCATATATTCATTAATAACCAATAATTCGATGTCATTTGGTATACAAATCGAATCAAACTTCAATCGCCGTTAGCCAACTTTTTCAAATATTTGCTGTCCATGCTTGAGAACATGCTACCGATGTGACATACCATGGGTTGCTGAAAATGTAGCTAGGCAAATGTACGATGCCAGATGGCGCTAGAAAGCACTTGTTCGCGGGCGAGCGGTTACAATTTTACTAAATTAAATGAAAGTTTTAAAATGAACAGTAACGTATGTTACGGTAACGCATGTTTCATTTTTAGTTCGACCTGAGTTTCACAAACGATGTATAGTTTCGGATGAGTTAATATTATTTCACATGGATGAGGGTACCATGTGTTAATGTTTAGTAACTTTCTTGTATTCATTTTGTTGTTTAGTTCTGATAGCGGTGGTAACGTAGGTTACTTTTCTTATCTATACGGTCAGAAACACGCAATCGTTTGTATCTTTATTTCATAGTGCAAATCCAAATAGCATTTCTATTGTTATGGTTTCGAGGTGAGGTAGTATGAAGTTAATTCAGGACGAAAGAAACACGAAATAAAATTAGAGGTAAGGTAAGTAAGGGGGGTTATAAGTCATGGTAACGTATGTTTCACGAAACCTTGCGACAATTTTTATTTGTAAAATTATTGCATTCAATCTTACTTTAATACATGATTATTATTTTTTATTTGAGGAGTATAGCGATACACGATTTTTAGTATAATTTCTATTCATCAGAGGGCATGTTTTCATTTCAAAAACATGACAAATATGTATAATTTTTGGTTTGCGACACGTGGTTTTTGCTATGTTTACCATATTTAAAAGCTTGTAACTTCCTGAATAATGATGTTTTATTGTTCAATTTTTCAGCATTTATAGATTATATTGTACCAAAAACTACTAATGATTGCCAGTCATGCAAACTTGTCAATATGTTGATTTATTCAAAGTAGAATGTGTGCGACACCTATTTCGCCGAATGGTGCATATTTAGTGGTTTTGAGCCAGCAGAACTTTGCTCTTCGAACCGTGTGGGACAGCTAGTGCACAGAGCGTTCCGTGCATAGCGCACATTTCCATTCGTGACTATAATTTTGTACAGTGCAGTGCAGTGCACAGTGAGTATACTGAACTGTTGGCGTACTACTACGAAATTATTATAACTAAAAGGACAAAACGGCAGTATTCCTGAACTGATTTATTCCCCATCATATAGGGCCGCAATCTTCTAGTTGTATAGCCAGTAAGTATGTTTCGATGGTTCTATCGTTGATGTTCAATTAATGTTTGTTTTGCTGCAACTTAGAGTTGGAAGCGACACTTTTTAAAAGTGCGAACAAGTGTCAGCTGTATTCTATTCTCATTGCGATGTACTTGTAATTTGTAACTATATATGTCACACCTTCGCTCTTATGTTTATACATGGGAATATATGTAGTGCAGTGCTGTGCTTTGTCTGTGCAATAGTTATGTGAACTTGTATCAATGTGATTTAATTTATATACCTCATTATTACTGACACTGGGATATCAGTTAGTATCACCCCTGCAAGTCAAGAGGCTCACGCTGCTTAAAGGTAGTTCAGATTCGTCAAATGAGATGCGCGGCGCCATCTTGCATACGCGTTGCGCACGGTGCGTAATGCACGTTAGCTCAGTGTCATGCGGTGCGCGCAAACTAACCCAGTTCAAAATGGCGACCCGCTATGTAGCATCCCCACGCTTGATGCCCTTTAATGTTTGATATAATACTCTGATTTACGAGTGTCATTAATGTATAAAATACAGTACAATTAAACAATTGAAATCAAACTATACCGTGATAAACCTAACCAGGCGATGTCTGCGGCATCAATGTTCATATTTATACCGCCATATAAATGATGTAGGCCTACATGTACATGTAGATCTACATGTACAGAGCAAAGTTTAATAAATAGTATTTGAAACATTTGATTTACAGTGTATGGTGAGTATTGAGTAAGCTATTGAAACTAGTGGCCAAGTATGACGCCGTGCGCGTGCACCTGTGCGCATACGCTTACTCCGCATAGGTTTCTTTATGGAGTAATCGCTCTGGCTGCGACGCGAAACATGCGTGCATAGGATCCTATATACAGTACTTGCTTGCGCTCTGTGTCTTTTTCGATGAGCGATAAGAGTTGTTTAAATACAGCTCTATTTTGATTGCGGTAGGGGAGATGCGGGTGAGTTGAGCCACATGGAGAGTTGATCCACCCCCTCTAACTTCCATTGAGAATTATACAAAAATTATATGGTGCCCTCTTGTGTTACCCTTTAACATACTTGTCTTTTTAGCAATAGCAGATTGAAGAGCTGGAGCATGATACAGGAATGGGCCCCCCAATTCTTCAAAATACAGAAAAAAGTGAATTTCCAAGTTTTAGGTTTGGCCATCTCTACTACTTACATGAAAGCAATTAGACAGGCAACTTTTCATTTATGATGTTGACCGTCTATTGTATTTTCATTTTGATGAAAGTTGATGAAGAGTTGCATTGCACATTTAGAAAAATTTATTTAATTCTAAAAAATGGCCACCTAATGGAGGGTTGAGCCATACAGCATACGGAGAGTTGAGCCATGATTGGGTGTATAGGGAAATAACACATTTTGAATCTAGCGGTCCTTAAAAAGTATTAAAATCCCATCGCATGGCAAAAC
Source organism: Echinarachnius parma (assembly GCA_037951105.1). Lineage (NCBI taxonomy): Eukaryota > Metazoa > Echinodermata > Echinoidea > Clypeasteroida > Echinarachniidae > Echinarachnius > Echinarachnius parma. The sequence continues at coordinate 135,001 of JBAMJV010000909.1, read as the reverse complement.
TGGAGCATAATTACGTTGTAATACAAGTTATTTTGTTGGTATTTTGATTTGAGAGATTCTTTTTGGTGTATTGATAACTTTATACGAGTTACTATTTGATGTGATTCTTATATGTATGTTTCCAATGCCGTTGGAGAGTTGCACAAGTCTCCCAATGACACGGCACAAGTCTCCTCGTACCGCAGGAGAGATGAGCCATTTTACTATTCTTTTTTAATCGATTATTGCGTTTGTACGCAATGTTCATGAATAAAGCTAGCTGATGTAAATACAAGCCCAGTAGTTGTGTTTTAGTATGATACAAACAAATCCTTCCAAACAAAGAATTGTTTGGAAATATTGCTAATAACAAAAAAAATGGCTCAACTCACCCCATTTCCCCTACTGTTCCCGATCGCTTACAGTGCGTACAAACATATGCGTGATTGACTCATCGAACAGTATTTCTGTGATTGGGATGCAGAGGGCAATAATAGATTGTGAGGCCACAGAGATTGGAGATATATATTTAGTTCTACTTATAAATAGCAGCATTTTGGGAAGTTTAGAAAAACACTTATATTGGCCCAAATAAGGTTGAAAAAGAATGATATATACATGTAAAAAAATTATTCAGAAAATTAAAAGTAAAAACCTCCCATGCGAAAACTAACATTATAAAGTAAGATGCCCTCATTCAGGAATTACCTAAATCCTGAATCTCGTATTTTAAACAAAATTGACTATTTCAGCTGATGAAAGAGATTAAGAGAACTACCACCAAGACTTAACAGTCATTTTGTGGTGTAAGGTCACATGTAGCATTGTGATTGTTGACACATGATTATGTCTACAATTGCATTGTTGACTGTTCCATAATTTGTTGAGTTCATGTACATGTGAAAAACTTAGTTCCAAAAGGTGGAAAATCCATTTTTAATAAAAATTGAGTTAACGATATATCAGTACATTAATAAGTTATATATAATCAAAAGCAAAATTTTGGAACGTTCCATTTTCACATTTCCATCTACATGTATTTAGGCATGTGTACAAGGTTGGACAAAGAAACCTGCTTTTCTCCAAACTCCAAAGTTGAACTCTGGATTTAGCGCCTTTTGTAATTGTGCTCTTTGTCTAATTAACTAACCCATTGCTTACGGGAACCGGGTGGGCTATGTACAAAGTCTATGGGGATTTCAGAATCTCGTAGTGAACGCCGGGTTAACTGTCCATACCAGCAGGAAAGACTGCACTGACTTTTATGTACTGATGTAGTTAGTGGTTATGTCATTGCCATTAATATAACAATGTGGTTATATCTCTATTGTATGATGTATACAATAAAGTGTGACTCAGGAAACAAAGGCTGTGTACATATCTGTACTAAATGTTACTATTTTTTCTTGCTGGTATATTTAATTGCTAGACTAGTGCTCATACAGAAGGATACATGTATATTGTATGCACAGTATGTAGTGTTTACCAGTGAAAAAATTACACAGGGTATTGGTGCGAATTTGCCCCCGAAATGCCCAAAAGAGCCCCTGAAAGGATAAAAGATCCACCAAAAAATTTGCATAGAGTTCAATGTAAAACAAAATTTCAGAGTGTTATTTTTATGAAGCAAGCTTGAATTTGAAAGTAGTACCCCTGAAAAATAAAAAATAAAATTTTCCCTGGTCACGCAATGTACATATCGAGACTCATAAAACTGGGCTAAAAAGAAAATATTGAATGACCTGTAGAACATGATTAACCTTGGTAAAACATGGTAAATTGCATTATTTTAATTATATTTTGGAAGGATGGAATTTGGGCAAGGACAATCCCCCCCCCCCCCCCCCCAAAAAAAAAAAATTAAAAATCTAATTGCCAACAAAGAATAATCATAATTGATTGAAAAGGAAGAATAGTAGGCGTAGCTTAATTAGCTCCTCCAAATGAAAAAAGGCACGGGACGAAAAACTGTCTCCGCCAGCACTCGAACCCGGGTCTCCGGCTTTGAACGCCGACGCCTACAGTCAGGGGCGTAAATCCGTACCGAGGAGTGGGGGGGATGATCGGCGATAGCCATCACATACTAGCACAAGCACAAGCCCAAAATAATTTACGCACACGCGCGCGATCGCGCCCCGGGGGGGTACTCAGATTATAGTCGGACGGGGGTGTGTGGCTGAGACCTCCGAACCCATACCCACATCCAATGGTCCTTTTGCTGTAAATAGGTACCCATGTCTAAGGATTTTTTGTAAAAAATGGACCCATGTCTAAGGATTTCGAACTTTAAATATTGCATTTTAGCTGTAATACAATGGGCAATCATTGATAAAATTCTTTATTACGTATGATATATTATGAAGGGTATAAACTCCCGAGGTTGTGAAATATATGCGAGCGAGCGGAGCGAGCTTGAACATTTTAGCAATTTAACAGCGGAAAATTGCCATTTGTTTCAATATAATTGTATGGCGTTATGAAAGGTAATATATAAACACCCGAGGTTGTGAAATATTATATGCGAGCGAGCGGAGCGAGCTTGAAAATTTCAGCAATTTCACAGCGGAAAACCGGCCATTTGTTTCATTATAATTGTATGGGTATATTCGTTTTATTACTTATGATATGGCGTTATGAAAGGTAATATAATTATAAACATCCGAGGTTGTGAAATATACTCCGCAAAAAAAGAAACTGGACACTTGTATAAGTTGAAATATCTATTATATTAATACGGTAAGCTTCAACCCCCCAAATGCCTCCCACTCGAGATATCCTCACCCCGAGAATTCGGCGACTCCCCGACCGTCGGGATCGAATAATATACGTTTTGCGGAGGACAATAAGGTATTCCCGAGTCGCTCCCGCCCCGTGGTCGTCCTCCAGATCGAAGAAAAGCGAAAGTCAGCAATGTCAAGTGCCCGTTTAAAACGCCGAGCATTGACTAACGATTTATCGCCGTAAAAGTATTTGTAAGAATATAAATTGGAGTAGATAAAACGAATAATATATTGAGAAACCGTTTTAGATATAACAGGTTGCGAAACTACTCAGGTTGTAATAAATATCAATATTTATATTACGCGGATGGTATGGTAATGATCGCTATTGCCGATTGGCATCGTGTTTGTAAGTGCATCGACGACAAAATGCGACGACTTCAATTTAGCTGCGGTTATACAACGCGCAATGGCTGTGCAGCCGTGTATACAGGTCGCGCAGTCATCAAATTACCCCCACCGAACCGTAGTTTATTTGCCTAGCTCACTGACCTGCTGACCATCGTCTCTGGTCACTATCTCATTCGCCCTACCGTACACGATACTATAATTGCGCCAGCTTGTGGTAAGATGTATTAAGTCAGCCACGAAGCTACCATGCAGTACCAGAGGAGACGCCGAGGGGGTGGGGGGGGGGGTTTGGGTGGGGGTAGAATGGACGGGGGAGGTATCTGCTCATTTATTATGCAATGCATGTATAGACGGCTAATATTCCCTTCAAAGGAATATATCATCGGGTTTCACAAGAATATTTTAAAATGTATACGCGGGAGAACTTAGTTTGGATATGAATTATTTAGGGGACACGACGGGTTGTGTCATGCAGGCAATTGGAGACACAGGGGTGGGGGGGGGGGGGGGGGGCAGCGGCGAAGCTAGCAAGAACACGAACATAGTGTACTGTATCTAATTTGATACAAGTGGAACAAATTATCGGGGGTGGGGGGTAGAAAGGATGGGGGAAGTATCTGCTCATGTAGTATGCAAATGAACTTAGTTTATGATATGAAACGTGTAGGGGACACGACGGGTTATTTGTCATACAGGCAATTGGAGCCACGGGGGGGGGGGGGGGGGGGGAGCTTGCGAAGCTACTTTATGAGCAAGAACACAAACATATATTATTGTATCTATTTTAATACAAGCGGAACAAATTATGGGGGATAACTGAATAACTTTGCATGGATACTAAACCATCATGATGTTGTTATACATTGCCGGATATCGTTGGACGGGGCCCCGACGGGTTGTGGGGTCATCGCCCGAGTCTATTTTGTCTTACTTATTTAAATGATGACTGTGGGATATTTAGTAAAGTTTTAAAGTGTCGTTATGTCATCATCGTCTTTCTCTTACAAAAACCCGCGGATTTCCGCGGGTACAGCTAGTTTCATATTAATGTACGATCAAGTGTACATGATCATATATCAAATTAAAGGGAATTTAGTCCTCTACATGCAGGGTATAACTTAAAGGTGTAATCGTTCATGCATGAAATGCCATCGTCAATTAACATAGTTAGCAAAGTCTGTTTTCAAAAATAGCAAAACAATGGAGGACCACACCATTCGACTGAAATGATAGTAAGCGTTTCACTTAAAACAAGATGAGCGGGGCAAGTGAATTATGACATCATTCAACTTTATTGTTATGAACAAACTCTGGAAATACAAATTTGTCAATAAAACAGGGCCAGGTTATGAGAGCATTATCATACTGATCTGTATAATACAGGCATGAGGCTTGTCTATTTCATGTGTCCCCTGCAATTTTAACCATAATTACCTAGAGAAATGTCATGTTAAAGACTGCCCAAATGTTTGACCAAGGGTAACTTCAGGTTTTGAAGATCTTTGGACTACGGTATAATTCTTGACAAGAATTTATACCATTTTCATGCTGAAATAAGGGCACAAACTGTGATTTTGACTAATAAAGCTTTGCCATGGAATTCCCCATTTTGTTACTTTTGGATGAAAATAACACCTATAACGTTCACAATTTGTCTTCATTTATACTCTTTATTGAGACGAAGATAGAAAAGGTCACATTTGTAATGAAAAATTATGCCATCTTATGAATATAGCGTTTTAGATTATGCTTATCAACATTTATATGGTTGAGTGGATGTTCCATTTTTGCTATTTTTGAAAACAGACCTTGGTGTGGTTAATTGACCGTGACAAGTCATGCATGAATGATTTCATCTGGATTTCATGCGAATATATTGAAGAGGGTAATTTTATCTTTAATTTGATATACAATATCATATATTTTATCATTAATGAATACAAAATATTTGGTCTCATACAAGTGTCAAGTTTCTTTTTTTGCGGAGTATATATGGGAGCGAGCAGAGCGAGCTTGAAAATTTTAGCGATTTCACAGCTGAAAATTGCCATTTGGTTCAATATTGTATATGGGTACCGTAAAACTCCGTGTATAAGGCGCACTTTTTTCCGTCGGAAAAAATTTCAAAGTCGGGGGTGCGCCTTATACACAGGTATAGCAAAAAAAAAAAAAAAAAAAAAAAAATTTTTTTTTTTTTTTTTTTTTTTTTTTGGGGGGGGGGGGGGACACCCTGTAGTCATGTTCAATGCATATTACACTGGTCCAGGTCATGACAAGAGCTTACTGTCTGTTGTAGCATTCAGCAAAATATACCTATTTCTCACACAAAAAATATTGGTTACAGATTTTAAAATTGCAAGTTTATTGAGCAAAGACTGTTGCTAATGAATATTCATACATTCATGAGCAGCAGTACTCATATTATATATGCAATTATCTAACCAGTGGTTATAAATTTTGCTCATAATTGAAAATATTTGTTAGTTTATTAAGAAAATTGCATTATATTTAATGAGTATAAGTGCTAATGAATATTCATGAATATGAATATGAATATTTATGAGCACCAGTGTTAATGCTCAATGTGTGCAATTTTTGTACTAACCACAATTTTGTATGTGAAAAAATGTATATGATGATGAAAGCTACAATTGACATTAAGCCCTTGATATGTCCTAGACCAGCGATGTAAGTATTCCAACAGCACTACATGGTGTCTAAAAAAAAAATACAGGGTGTCCTTTTTTTTTTTTTTTTTTTTTTTTTTTTTTTAGAAAGTTGGGGGTGCGCCTTATACACGGGTGCGCCTTATACACGGAGTTTTACGGTATATTCGTTTTATTACTTATGATAATATGTCGTTATTAAAGGTAATATATAAACACCCGAGGTTGTTAAATATTACGTATGCGAGCGAGCGGAGCGAGCTTGAAATTTTTAGCAATTTCACAGCGGAAAATTGCCATTAATTTTGTTTTAATATAATTGTAAGGGTATATTTGCTTTATTTCATATGATATGGCGTTATAAAGGGTAATATATAAACATCCGAGGTTGTTAAATATTACGTATGCAAGCGAGCGGAACGACCTTAAAATTTTTAGCAATTTCACAGCGGAAAATCCCGAAATCCCGGAGAAAATGAGGGAGAAAAGAGGGGAAAGGAATAAATGAAAAAAGGGACCCATGTCTCAGGGTTTTTTTTACAAAATGGGACCCATGTCTAAGGATTATTTTATGAAAAGGGGACTAGATAAGAGACAAACGGCCACTGTTAGTCTGGAACACGCCTGGTCTTGACCTTCAGTCTTCATCTACATGTATTCTTCTGTACATGATTGAACTTTTTAAGCGCTCGCGCGCTGGCGCATTTTACGTCTCGGCTATAGAATACCACTAACCAAAAAACGATTCTGAATTTTATGAAGCGCTTGTTTGTGCACTTCGCGCAACTAAGTGATCGTGACATACTGTATACGTGTAGGCTATACAGTTATAATTACATTTAAAAAAAAACAAATTTCTCATGCATTTTGCTTTATTTTTTCTTCTTCTTCTTCTTCCTTCTTTCTTTTTTTTAAATTCATTTTTTTTTATTCTCAGGAGGGGATGATTTGTACAGGCATCCCCCCCTCCTTCAAGAGCGGGGGGGATGCACCCGGGATTTACGCCCCTGCCTACAGTATATACAGTATATATACAATTTAAAAATCCATTTGCCATTTGCCTTTAGTCTAGATTATGAAACTGACCAGCTGTGCTTCTCAAGAAATGAAAATGAAAGAAATGTAGTGCTCACACCTCACAGTTGCTTTGAACATTTTAATTGTCAATATTTTGTTAATTGCTACAATAATTACACCATTTGACAAACTCTGTATGCATAATTTGCAGATTTGTTGTTAAACAGGAAATCTGTGAAAAGAAAATGCACTCAATGGAGATTTGTCAAATAGTGTGTGTAAATTTACACAAAACTGAAAAGTAGCCTACTATATAATCTTCAATCATTTGAGACTTTTGAGACCAAGTATGCTGCACTAGTTTGTGACAAATATGTAATTTCCCACATTTGGCACTTTCTACAGTTCAGGATACTATTTATTGTCACAGCAAGTATAAATTTATATTGCTTGCCCTCTAGCGAAACACAGGGTGGAACATGGACCTGAACCAAACACTGAATACATAATGTACACCCAAAGGTGAAACCCATACAAAGTTCCCTTGCAAAATGGAATAAATGCCAGTTTTGACAAATTTAAAGTGAAGATACAAAGTGATATTTTACTATCAAAGTATACAGGTCTGTACCGTATTTGCTGGTGTATTAACCGCACCTTTTTTTTTTTTTTTAGGGGTGCGGTTAATACACCGGAGCGGTTAATACACCGACAAATACGGTACCTGAATCAAACAATGGGTACTGTACATCTACACCAACCCATACTAATGAAGAGTTTACAAAACGAAAGTAATGTAATGCCAATTCGGACAAATTCAAACAAAGTACATATAAGGCTACTATTTTTTTTTATAGTAACTTTGTCTGCTAGCCCATAGCAAGTAAAATACTGGTACTGTGGGCCATATTTAGATCGTATTGTGATAATTACTCGTTTGCCTGCTGATGAGGCAAGTTCTATTTTTTAGCAGCTTCAGTTGCCAATATCTCAGATTGACAACAAAATGGAGATACTGCTTTTCGCAACTCAAGTCTTCAAATCTGGAGACTGGAGAGATATCATATGTACAGTCTGTCTGTGGAAAGGAGTAATTTGATCCGGTTGCTCCCCGGGGAGTTGACCTGAAGTTTGGCCTTAGATCAATGGAGATTGCTGCCTGCGGAGCTGCATGCAATGCTGTAGGAAATGAATGATCACATTTTTATGAGTCTCGTCATACTCTTTCACAACTTTCTGATGTTGTTTTTAGATGGTGACTTTTTATTATTAGGATAGAAAAATGTAGACCCTCCCAGATGACATTTTCCCCTTAAAGGGAGTTAGTAACATTGTCAAAATCCTCAAAACTTACTTTGAACTCTAGTGGTTCCCTCATACCTTGTTGTATTCGTATTAACAATAAAAGCATGGGACAGGTTTCGGTTGTTCAAATTTCCATTTTGTTTGAAAGATATTTACGATTGTCGTGTTCAGATGTTTAATTATGCACTGGACTGCGGAAACCGTGTACAAAGTCAGTGCAAGGAGTTGGCAAATATCACTTTGCATTTTCACTCATTACTCAGCCATATACATGTATCCATTTAACATGACATTTTCGCACATCACTTTGTGGACATCACAAAAATACAAATGTTATCAACCATTCATCACTTTTTGCACATGTCAACAAAGTTACTAGTAGCCTACTGTACATGCAGATCATTTTCCGATTTGGGCAAATATCTGGCATAAATTATTAGGATGAAATATATAGACTGTTCTCTGACATTTGCCCCTTAAAGGGAATTCAGACCGGTATATTAGACGCGTGGATCCATATTGCGCACTTTTACGCACGGTACGTAATCCCCATTGGCTCAGTTATAAGTAGCGATCGCAAACTCCCACTTCACGATCACCCGAGTCGAAAATGCATCAAAAATAGCCGCGTTCGGAATGTTTGTACTAGTCGAATCATGGTCGAATGGAGATCCATCAGAGATGTTTACGAGCAAAAATATTACGTAACACACTCAACCGCACCGACTTCACAGTGCCGCTGTTTGATCTTATCAGCGATGGTCAGCGATGTATTGCCTCAGGTTACAGCTCGAGCAATTCGCACGGTATATAATAGATACCATAAGGAGGCCCGTGTTCAGATATTTCGAAGCACAGCTCTTCGATCGATGCAACATATATTGTCAGTTTACCTCTGGAGATTACGGTGGAGTGCGATTTGGAATTTGCTGAATACCCATTTTAACCCACGTAATATATGCCTTTAAATCATAATCTTGTTTGGACTTGGAGAAGATGGCTGTTGCACAAGCTGCGGCACTGTACACGTAGTTATATAAATTATCACATTTTTCTGAGTTTCATCATCATAAATTTTCTTTAAATGAATCTTGACAAGTATCTAAATGATGGAGTTGTGGATAATTATTTTGTAGTCATCATGCTTTTCACTATCAACTTTTGAAAGGTTAAAATCAATAATTTATTTTTATGTCAGTGGTGAGTTCATGGGTCTTGCAACTTTGATGTACTTTTGGTTTGTAAAGTCATCACATTATCTGCAAACAAACTCAAACTATAGTTACTATACATTGTACAAAGTTACAGACATTACATTATACAAGGCAGGTGGTATAGCTCCCATTTCCCTGATTATGCATGTACTGTACATAAAACATAATAGGAGTTTCTTTCTCTTCATGTACCTTATACAGGCAAAGAGATGATTATACTTTTTGTGAAGTATGTTTTCAACAAAAAAAAAACGAAACCTGTACCATGCTTTTATTGTTAATATGAATACAACAAGGTATGAGGGAACTGCTAGAATTCCAATTGGATTTTGAGGATTTGGACAATGTTACTTAGTCCCTTTAAAATGATATATTTCCATATTATTCAATAAGTACTATTAAACTCTCCAATTGTTAAATGTTCTTATTTTTCACATTCATTTGGAGTGGGATTGTTGTTTACTTCCACGCATGGATGATTATCAATTGCAAATGACGGGGAAACACTCATCAAAATACTTGCGATCTGACAAAATAATGCGCATCAATCAAAAGACGGAAAAGTCATGCATGCCAGCAAAAAATTATGACAAAAATAAACAAAATGGCCTTTTGTAAATCTTGAATGGCCTTCACAGATCTGATAATATTGTGCAGTTCAGTGTCGGCACATAATGGAAGGGGATTGCCTTGGCATAAACAAGGCTTGACGTTTTGTACAATATGAACAGGGTGACTCATGCATGCATGAATGGCTGATTGTCTCATGCTCCAGTGAAGGGCATGTTCGCACTTTCAAGATGATCCGGTTGTGAAGAATAAAGTTGGGTAAAAAAGGCGATTTAAAGGTATATTTTAGTTAGATTTACTTTATAGAGTGAGTGCAATAGCATTTCTGTTATTTCAAAAAATGGTAGCCTTTCCCCCAAAAGGGGCAGTTAGTGTGTACATGTACATATTCAGCATTCTGTTAATTGTTCTTATGAAAACTGGCAAAACTGATGTATTTTTCCAACTGCACTACTGGGATTTACAACCCAAACCTACATGTAAAACATGAAATTATTTTTCAAGTGTAATAAAAGGGAGAATATATCTGACCACATATAAAATGCTGAATGATTACCTAAAAACTTGTCGTCACACACACTAAAAATATGAGCACGAAATAATGCAATGAACAGTTTTGAAGGCACAGACATAGATCTCCAATCAAGCTTGGGCAGAAAAGTCAGCAACTCTTCATGCATAAACAAAACAACATCAAGAAGAAAAAAACACTGGAAATATTTATACATTTATAGTAAATTGTTGGGTATATTGCATTTTCCAGTGTGGGAGTATTTCTAAAAATATTATTTTGAGGCATATTGTGTTATTTAACCCATTCAGGACTGATTGATTCTGTAATAATTCATTTCATATGGCAAGTAACTGTTATATTGGGCCAAGTGAAATTAAAGACATTCATGAATTGATATGAACTTGCCCAAATGGGCCAGTACGGGGGAAAAAAAGACAAGTGTGGATGTTAAAAGAAAAAAAAAACTTTCATCCTTGCCTTTGACAGGAAGTTTGGCCAAGCATTTGACGAGAGAAGGAATGAATTCCCTTCCTGATTGGAGCGATAGAATCCTGAAAAGTGCCCTGCTCTTTTGTCAGACTTTCAAGTTTCAATTCACTCTCCTTATTTGACAGGAAAGCAAATACCAGAACTCACACAGGGGCAAGTGAATGACCCCGTATTGATTGCCTTTCTTTTTCCTTTTCCTTTTCCTTCCTTCCATCCCTTTATATAAATCTTTCACCTCTCTGGCCATCTCACTGGTGTACAGAAGCGGTGGGTGGGTGGGGGGGGGGGGGAGGGGGCTGCAGAGCCTCCCCCCCCCCCCCCCCCCCCCCCCATTACTTAACATGTGGTAATGGCCTAAACTTTTTGATACATGGAGCTACAAATTTCCTGTTTTTGTGCTCTAAAAAATGTTTGTCAATACCCCGAATACAAAATGTCCCTACCAGGCTACCACACCCTCTCTCATGACCCAGTCAATTTATTCTTTCCATGTTAAGGCCCCCCCCCCCCCCCCCCCCCCCCCATGACAAATTTGAGTGAAAAGGTTTTTGCTCATTATGCCATGGCTGGTTGTCTTTCCCTGTCACTCTCCACCTTTCTATCCAGAAGATCAATCTCTCTCTTTCTGTACTCAACAAAGTTACAAGTACTGTACATGTATATGAAGGAAATGAAAGCCTTGATAAGGTATGTCAAAGGAAAACATTAGTTACATACAGTACTACATGTACATGAAAGTATCTAATGAGTAAGAGTGTGCCCCCCACCCCTGCCCCCGTGCCACCCCCCCCCCCCCCCCCCACCAATCATTCACAATCAAAGTGTTTGAACACACTATACCACTGCTAAAATTCATAGAACTCTTTTATGAATTATGATAGTGAAACGAATACGACAACTCATCAGACAGAATGAATTGACCCCATATATGGATAGAGTCTGTCTCTCTATCAATCTCTCTACATAATTTAGAATGGGTTGGAATTAACAATTTGATATCATGATTCATACGCATTAACCCCCATATTTGGAAGATATATTTGTAGATACCTACAGTAATCCCTAGTAAATCTCCTTTCAGAAATGATGGGTATGCTAGGCCTACATGTATAAATCAATTCCTCATTTCTGTGTAGTTCATAGAGAGATTCTATGCTACTGGGGGGTGTTGCATAAAGAGTTGCCATTAATCGCAAAGTCAGAAAATGCGCCTCAATGCGCAAATCTGATAGGCTCAAGTGCAACTTTACGATTAATCGCAACTCTTTATGCACCTGTTTTGCACCACCCCCCCCTCCCCCCTCCCCCCCCCCCCCCACCCCACCTGGACAAATAGCCTACATGTACATGTACTTAAATTCAAAATTATGCATTTTAGGCCGAATGCTCATGTCGTGACTATAATAAAGATGAGTAAAAGTAAACTAATTATAGGATAAAATATCACACCATGTCTTAGTAACCATGAAAGTATGCATATATGTCAATAAGTTGTTGTTTTGCATTCGCATTCTCAAACGTGTGTACATAAAGCTAAACAAAAGTGAAACAAGTGCAATGAGGCTGTAATTTTATCTATATCTAGACTATAGGCTGATGTGTTTTTTTTTGCGGTTTGGTTCATTGAATCATGACAATTAACCACTACAAAAACATTTGATAGTTGACAGCTTAAGGTATCTGTCTCTGTGTCAATGGTATGCAGTGTGGGTGAAGGGACTCGAGGGAGTGTAAATATGTAAATTATTAAAGAGATCTAGAACATAGTCAAAATCCTGAAATTTACTGAGAATAATAATAATAATAATAACAACTTATTTATATAGGGCTATTCCTCTGAGGATCATAGCGCTTTACACAATTATTATTAGCAGTTACATACATGTACCTCGCTGTATTAGTATTTTAAAAATATAAGCATTTAACTGAGATTTTTTCTGAATTTTTTCTTTGATTAAAAAGATATATATGATTGAAGTTTTTGGATTTGGAATTCTCCACTAGAGAATTTGAACAGTGTACAAAGTCTATGCATTGAGTTTACAAATATCGCCTTGCAATTTCGCTCATTACATTTTGGTCATTTACCATTGAAATTTCACACATCACTTGAGCAGTGGATATATATCCGATTACAGAAAGACACATTTTATCGACCCTTCTTCTGGTTTTGCACGCGCCAACAAAGTTACTACATCCCTTTAAATACATCATGCATAATTATCATACATGTAGGTAGCGATCCTTTGTACTGGATTGACAACCTGAACTTGTTTTGCTCAAACCTCCCCCTAGGTGTTGATTTTTGTTTCCAAATTTAAGGAAAGCTGTTATTCTTACTAGACCTGCGCAAAATAAGTGTAACCCTTTCATAACTCTAGGCGCCATACTTGTGTTATATCTCAATTTCCTTGTCATACATAATTTGGATGCTGAGAGTCTTTTGAATGTTGTACAATGCATTTCAATGAATTTACCGTTTTTCCTTGTAGCCCAGAGGGGCAAGTGAATTGAAAATTAATCAAATTTCTACTAGCCTATTGTAAAATATGGTTGCCAAAAAGTTCGCAAAAACTTATTTATGGCGGCCCAAGGACAGCTTGCTATTGCTTGTTTTTGAGCCCAATACAATGTTCATGAAAACTGAACAAATAAAAACGGGCATTCTTTGCTTACATAATTTTGAAAATCAATATGGGGCCAGAATCTCTGTCAAAATGGTCTAAAGATATATTTTTTTAAAGATTTCAAACTATACACTTGATATATTCTGTACACATACAGTTTTCTCATACTTTCTTCCATGAACCACGTGAATGGGTTCTAAAGTATGCTCAGGCTGAATTTTGTAGGCGCTAGGCCTGATGTTGACTCAACCCTTCTATCAGCAGTGCCCTGCCAGGGTCAATTAAATTTAATCTAAGTAATTGCGATTCAGATTGCAAAGATTTGCAGTAAATATGTAACTGCGGTGTATATACATGTACTTTGGGAAAAGTGAATGAGATATTACGGTTTAAACTGTGTGTCCTTTTAAATTGTGCACATGTCATATGCATTTGTACCCATGAGAAATGTATACAATTGTAATGTGTACAGTACAGTCAAATATGATTGAAAAGTTTTTAAATCTCTACTGTTATTGCAAAGATTTACAGGCAATACAATACATGGAAAAATTTTAGAACTTTATATTTAAATACAGGAAAGCCCTGTATGGTAAATGTTTGTACCAAAGTTAAGAAAAGAATTATCTGCATTTAACACAATTTTCTCTACAATAAAAACCTGTTTCCATAAAAAATATATTTTCTTAATAACAAGTTTAATATATTCATCTTCAGATGAAGCTGTATCGCTTCGGCGATCCCTCGCATTTATCCCCAAGTTGATTTTAATCTGCTTCGGGTTTATGTCAGGTTTATAAAGCTTTCTGACTACTTGAGCAATGATGAATTAAGGGGTTTCTGGGAAGAACGCCGTCATAGGGTTTTCTATAGCTCAGTCGGTAGAGCACCGGTCTAGCAATCCGGAGGTCTCGGGTTCGAATCCCGTTGGAATCCCATTTTTCTTTGCTCACTTTTAATCACAATATATTCTTGGTCAGTTTCTCTATATGTTTGAATTAAATATTCATCTTCAGGTACATCATCTATTGAGATAGTGTGTACTTTGGAGATAATCATGTTTAAAGTACATACATGTCAGGGTTCTGTGTAGAATCTAGATTGAATTCTAGTTCATTATTGATAAATATACTCACAATTAGAAATGACTATATGATCTGAAAATTTAGCATCACATACATGTAGAGAAGGCCGAGACCTTCAACATGGTATGCAACTGTCAATTTAGCAATGTTGAACAAATAACAACTTATATTTAATGTCCAGGTTCTCATTCTCATGCAACGACATGTAGTGTTATGGAGTACCAGTGTGTCATAGACAAAGTGATATCATAAACTCACATTTTTATGCCTCATACATCATAATTCTGACATTGGACCCCAAAATATGAATTTGGACTTGTTCCTCGGAAGTATGAATCATCTTGGTCAAATTAGATTATTTATCTGTGGTCAGAGGCTGACATGTATGTAGTTGATGTTGTGCTCTAGTACAGTGATGCGTTGTGTATTTCCGTGAATTTAGTAAGTTGGCAATGAGCTTGTACAATATTAATTTACTTTGAAAGAAGGCTTAA
This sequence comes from Echinarachnius parma, assembly GCA_037951105.1. Taxonomy (NCBI): domain Eukaryota; kingdom Metazoa; phylum Echinodermata; class Echinoidea; order Clypeasteroida; family Echinarachniidae; genus Echinarachnius; species Echinarachnius parma. Next base: position 119,910 of record JBAMJV010000909.1, on the reverse strand, counting down.
AGGGGTTATGCAATGTTGTTGATGGTGGGGGGGTGGGGGGCATGGGGGCATGTAGGGTTTTAGGCTTTTAGCTTACAGGTTCCAGGGTTTTGGCATTCATAATATACACCCAAAGCAGGGGGGAAATTAATATTTATTTTTCGGGGGATACTTTTCAAGCTTGCCTGTATGAAAATAACACTCTAAAATTTGTTTTGCATTGAACTCTATGCAAATTTTCGGGGGCTCTTTTGGGCATTCCGGGGGGGGGGGGGGGGGGGGGGGGAATTCGGCCCGATCCCACGTGTATTTTTTCACTGACCCAAAGATAACATGAAAATTGTATGTATCAGAGCTACATTATAAAATCTATTATTGTTTCTTTATTGTTTATGTACATGTGTCTGAAATACCAATTATTATAGACTTTGTTCTACTTCTAAAGCATACTAGCTTATATGGATAATAAGGCATTTTCTTTTATACTAGTAAGCAGCAGTGCATAAATGTACATGCATTGGGTGCCATACTGCCATACACAGGGTGCACTGTGCCCAAGGAATTTACACCAAAAATAAGAATAAAGAAACGAGAAATCATATCTCGGTAAAAGCGACCTCGTCAATCGCAGCAACGTGAAGCAAGAACTGGCATGCGAATCGACCTCGGGTTAATTGTGAATTGCACTGTCGCACCCATTCTTACGTCTTGCCACAAGCCTCTAAAATCAATGTTTTTACACCATGGTTTAAAATTGTAACCATTTTTGGAAGGATCAAAATTACATACGGTATGTAAATGTGTAATTCTTTCTTGGTGGCAATGTTGGGGAAGTGAGAAAAAAAATGACTTGAAATTATGGTGACTTGCATCAAGGAATTAGCGGCCCTGAACTTTACATGAAAACATTCAAACCTGTCTTAGCTGCCACCAGGGTATTGCAGCCAACCTGCCTACAATGGCCACCTTTCTTATTTCCCTGTATACATTATGTAGGTGGTCACTATACACAGGTTCGCTTGTATTTGGTTTCCCAGCCGGACAATGAAAATTTGACAATAATAGTACTTAAATTTTTCTCGGCTCAAAGCAGTTTGTTATTGCCTAGGGCCAGCAGATCAGCAGGCTTGTGGGCAAAGTCCAAGTCTTCTTTTGAGCTTCTAAATATAAATTTCATCTTTTTCAGATGAAAAGTTACAACTGTTTTTAAAGGCATTACATTCTGGTTACTGTATTGCAGGGCTCAACACTAGCACAAAAATTGATGTCGGGCAAGTAAAATGCCATAATTTGTCTAGTTTGCTTGCCCGATCGGGCAACCAAATAATTGTTCATTTAAGAGAGAACAATGTAATGTATGTGTTAATCTCATCTACAAGTAAGAGGGCAAGTAAATTTTATATTGGGGCAAGTAAAATGTAAAGTTTATTATTTTACTTGCCCAAATGGGGTAGTAGAGGAAAATGTTAGTGTGGAGGGATGTGTATTGATTTGAAAAGAGTACTACCAAGGAGGTTTAAAACCTCCTTGGTAGTACATGTACTCTGCCATTTGCTTTCCCTTCGACCTTTCTATTGGGTTCTTAATGGGCTTAGCACACCTACATGTGTACTAACCACATGTCATTTTGCACTTCACGGCAACAAAGACCAGGTCATGTGATTGTGACTACATGTACATCCCTAGCAACCAACAGCGTGTTCACACACAAACAATTTTTATCCCGAAACGTCGTATAAAGAATCATGATTAACGAAACGTTGTATAGAAAATCATCGTATAAAGAAACATTGAGCGTTCACACACACAAAAACAGATCCCGAAACGGCTACAACGAAACATCGTATAGGTGCGCAGTTTGCTACTGCGCAGTGTGGTGTCTTTTTTCTGTCTGCTGTCTTCTGTGCCCAGTGAGCGCAAATCTGAGTGAAGTAACACGCGGTCATGTTAAGCCCCGCCCAGTTATACCGTTGTCGTATAACCTTGGAGTCGCCGGGCGTTCACACACAAAACGAGCGTGATTCTTTAGTCAGCTCTAGTTCGAAACGATGCTCAAACCCCCGTTTCGCTATACGATGATTCTTTATACGAAGTATCTTTAGTGAGCGTTCATACACACAATTTTATCGTATAGCTAGTCGAGAACGGTATAGCGAGTCAGCTCTCGACTAGCGATACGATGAAATTTTTGTGTGTGAACACAGGGTTAAATGATTAAAGTGCTCAATTAATTGTATACTATTTTTCCCAAAGTGATATTTTAGACTTCAATCATATACCAATATCATCGTAAGATTCTTCTGAATGATGTGGTTTGTCTTGAATCGATGTGAAAGTACATGTACATTATTTTGTAATTGCAGACTAAAGACCTTGTCAACAAGAGTGAGACCCTTCTAACTTGTTATAAGTGCTGACATACTTTTCACCCGATTCATTTGTCTAGTCTTCCTTCCAGACTGTTAAGTTCATTATAGCACATCGTCTGAAAGAAACTTTTTAATGTGATCCAATTTTGCACCTTATTGTTCTCTCTGACCACAGGTGAACATATTATACGTATATACATTGGAATCGAGTCTTCGAAAACAAAAAACAGTAGCCTTAGAACTAGACCATCGCTCGACTGACTGACATTTTGTGTGCGCAAGTTGTCACTTGTTTTATAACTGTAGTGTTAGTCTCGCTTTCCATCAATGGGGTACTTCCTACCTACCGCTCTTAAAGGGATCTAGTAACTTTTGTTGACATGTGCAAAAAGTGATGAGTGGTTGATACAATGTATATATTATTGTTATCTGTTATGTCCACTGGGTGTTGTGTGAAAATTTCAAGTTAAATGGACGTTAATGTATATGGCCGAGTAATGAGCAATGAGCAAAAGATTTCTAAAAGTGTTAGTCTCGATTTCCATCAATGGGGTACGTACTTCCTCCCTCGCTCTTTAATATTGTGCGGCCTAAATGTACATGAAAAGACTGAAAGTTTGTGCATAAATGTGGGCAGATATTACATGGGCATCTGTCTGGCATGGGACTTTTCTCGTTTGATGTACGTTCACTGTTCAAGTTCATTATTTTGTTTCTGTCTTTTTGTATTAACAGTTGCTTGTTGCAGGCAAGAGTTGGAAGAATGGCGTGGAGATCCGTCCTTGCGTTTTCTGTGGTCATCGCAGGATTTATACTCAGACTAGAGGCACAAACATGTAGGTACCATATTTGAACAAAATACAGTATAAAAGGTTAGGCTGATGTTTAGATCCAATATATTTTACAGGTAGTGACCTGCAAAGTGCAAACTTACCACAACCTGGTCGGTTATAATTAAGACCTACATGTACACAATGGATTTTATTTTTATATACATAACATTTATATACATTATTTTACCAGTTTCATTAAAAAAACGTTATGTAATCATTTTGAAGTCTTTATTAATAATTGTATAATATAATGGAATATTGATGTTTTTAAGGTAGAAATTTGAAAAAAGGGCATTTCTTAATTATTTACTGGCAATATTTGGGAAAGTGTATCACAGAGCAATTCAGTGGTCTTGACCTACTGACATATATCTGATACTGATAGCTGGCTATCTTATTTCCTATTCTTCTATGCATTTCTACCAGTAAACATCTAGATTTACTTGCATTGTATACCAGAAAACTTTGAAAACTATATAGTTGTAACTTCCCTACTCTTATTAAAGCGTGTAAAATATTATTTCCACATTTTGTTTTTACAAAAGAAAGCATACAATTCTACCATCTTCCTGTATGTGACATATGATTCTGCAGCCTAGGTATATAGGCAAGACAAGTCTATGTTCATACTTTAGGTAGTATCTATGTAGGCTTGTTTGAGTTTGACAATGCACATAAAAGGGACCAATGTCAACTGCAGTCCATGTGTAATATCTGTAGAATTGGGGGAAGTGTTCCATATCCGGGCAGGCTAAGCAAAATCAGATGTCAACCTGAAATGTCATTCGTGTTCAACACTGTAAATTATATGCAATTCTAGGGTCTAGTCGTGTTATGTTGTATTAAATAAACTTGTGATAGTAATCTAAATGTACATATCAATTATTTGTTCACATTTTTTTCTTCTTTGAGATTTTAACATATTTTTATAAAACAATCAGTTTATTTTATTTATTCATTCACAATTTGTTGCGTGTGTTACTGTGTTTCATTTCTTACTTATGATTTATAAATGAAAATCCAATGGTCTTGGTATATTTTATGAAAATGTCAAATGATATAATAACTTCTAATAATGATATTTTAAATTTTGTCTTTAAATTTCTATGTACAGTATTATAATATTCTGCATTTGCTTTTTGTTACATTTTTCTAATTTATAGCTGGCAGCGTATGTAAAGATGCTACAACGTGTGGCAACTGCATATCATTAGACCCATCATGCGGTTGGTGTACTCAGTTGGTAAGTGACCACTTTTTTCTTAACTTGTATTTTTTTTCAAGCAATGAGTGAGGTCTAGTTCTTTCCTTTTTTGTTTGTCTAGATGGTGTTCTCATTGGAATAAAAAAAATGATGCAAGAGACATTATGCAACAACTGAACCACATGTGATAGATATTGATTACAGTGTGTTTGCGGTCATTCAGGAGTAAAATATCTCATATAAAAATTATGTAAACACAAAATAAAAAGTGGTCCTTAACATTTTTTGAGTAGTTTATAAACTGATTATGCAGGTCCCGGGTTCAAATCCCCTGTTGTCTTATTTAATTTCTCTTCCATGATTATAACATAACATATTTGCATAAAAAGATGCATTAGCTTGTAAAGACTGCATACCACTATACCCCTTATGGGGTTGTGTACAGAGCTAGTAAGTGATCTATTAGTTCTGCAGGTCTCTGGTTCAAATCCCCTGTTGTCTTACATTTCCTTATCTTGATTTTAACTGGTAGTACATGAAAAGATGCATCAGCTTGTAAAGGCTACATACCACTACACCCCTCATGTAGTTGTGTACAGAGCTAGTATTACTGTAGGTCACTGGTTCAAATCCATCACAGTCGTTAGGGCAAATACATCTACAGTGGAAATTGAAGGGGCTCGTAAACAGCGAAAAAATACACGGGGGCGGCGGGCGAATTCGCCCCCAAAATGGCCAAAAGAGCCCCTGAATTTTTTTTGGGGGGGATTTTTGTTGGATTTTCTGTTTAGATCGTGATCAAATGCTTATAAGATGATCACTTACAGCATTAGAGCTTAATAGTAGCCCCTGAAATTCGAAAAAGAGCCTGGAAATTTGTAGCCCCAGAGATGATAAAAGTAGCCCCCGAAATAAAAATATTAATTTTTTCGCTGCTCGTAAACTATCAAACAATCTTCTCCCATATATGTTTTTTTTCTAGGCTTTCTAGTTTCTACCATCTTTGATATCATAACTTATTGGGCCAGTGTACTTGTATTTCTTTTAAAAATAGCTATTAAAGAAAGTATTCAACCATGTGTACTGTAGGTCGTAGTACAAAAGCCTCTGAAAATCAATCCATATACACACATATAAACATGCACGTATAGCACACATCAACGCATGTATGTTGTAAAAGTTCAACTTGCTGCACCATCAAATTTTATTTGATTTTAGTCGATTGATAGACCAGACTCCGATTTGATTAAATGTTGCCTCTACTGTGACATCATACATATCAAACTTCCAACCTTGGTACATTCCATAGTCAAGTCTACAAATATATTTCAGTTATTTGTTTATCAAGATGTATTGCCTTTTTAAACTTTAGCCTTTGAATTGCATTTTGTTTCTAGAAAGTATATGTGATTGCGCATAAATCAAACTTGTGTTTCAAGCTTCTCAAAGTAATATTGCCCACAGAATAACCATTACATCTTGGCCTTGGGAGTCGGGGCATTCTATTTGCCATGTCAGACATTTTATCAAGATGCAAAATATATCAACATTTTCAAACTGAAATTGAATCTTGTGTCGGGGCCCTTGCTAGCAAATCATACATGCATTCCAAGCTTTGTGCATAACGCGTGTTTCCACAAATCAATTTGGTCATATTTCGGCTGGAAATTGATGATTGGTAAAGCAGGCATCCAGACAAGGGCACGTCTGCATTCTGCAAGTACTTGTATGCATGCATGTGCTGCCAGAAAGTGCACCGCAATCCCGAAATAAATCAACAAAGGGCACGTTTAGGATGAAAATAAATCATCCTGCTCCAATCTATTTCACCTAATTCCTGTCAAGAGGAGCAGACTACATATAAGTAGTCTTTGCAAACATTTCTACAGAGCATTTGTTTATATGTCTCTCACTCTTTGCGATTAAATCAAGAAATTCTGCATAAAAATGTGATATAAAGTGTGACTAAATTCGAATATCACTGTACTTCCGGAATACCAAGGAAGGAAATTACATTTTGGTCACTTACATGTATCTACATTTACTACATGTGTGCCAGTAATGTAATGATTGATATTTAAAGGGGACCACCAGGCAAAGAGCAACACATAATTATAAGTTGTGTTACCCGTTTGTGAAATCAAATAGATACCCAACATTTTGCAAAGGGTTGTATAATTCATAAACAATGCAATTCATTACCACTACTTATGGCTTGGTCACACGATACTTGCGACGACCTGCAACAGCCTGCAACAAGACAATAGAACTTATGAAGGGCCGATCATGTTCGAAATAGACGTTACAACAGAATGCAAATATCGCAATAAATTCGGTCTATATTAGCCATAAATAGGTTTTGTGTATTACATTTCGGCTAAAATAAACCTTACATCTGATTTATTGTGCTTAATAAGCATTATAAGCCCGGTTTTGGGTTGTTGATCAAACAATAGCACGACCGGTCACGTGGAACGCATGCGCCGTGTGTTCTCTTGCGACGGCAGGTTCCCGTCCCAAGTCTTGTCGCAAGGTTTTTGAACATCAAAAAGTCGGTTCAAAATCCGTTGCGATCAAAACAATAGAAGAGAGAGAGAGCATGCGGTGAATAAGGTTAGTGCGGTGGCTGCAGCTAACCCCATTGTCCCATTGAAATTGTACCCATGGCAACGATGCATTGTTTGGTAGACAATGATTTATCCTGAATACTCCTGGCAAGCCTCTAGATATTTCTGCTTTTCATCAAAAGTTATTTATTCTCATTACACACCCTCACCATTGAAAGGGAGGTATTCAACCGACATATTTGTATTGTCATGATTGGGATCGGCATCCACGTGACAACGAAGGTGGGGGGGGGGGGGGGGGGGGGGAGGGTCTCGGCTCTTGCGCTCTTGTCCTTCATGTCCCACAGTTATTGTTGTTGTTTTTCTACCTTGTTTACCGCGGTAATTTATATTTGGCCCATTGGGGGTCTTTGTATGAGCTAAAAGCCAAAAGCTTGCACCACGTCCTATGTTTATATTTTGCAACATTTGTCTTTGATATGGCTCCATACTCAGGCTAATTTCATAATAAGCTTGGTGCACTAATACTAGGGTAGCCCACCGCTAGCATGCTCCTCGGGGAGTAGAGGATGTGTACAATGCTGGTCTGACGCTCAAAGACTATTATTATTAATTATTATTAAATAATATTATTGTTATAATTATCAATATTACTATTATAATTATTATTATTATTAGGAGTAGTAGTAGGAGTAGTAGTAGGAGTAGTAGTAGTAGGAGTAGGAGTAGGAGTAGGAGTAGGAGTAGGAGTAGGAGTAGGAGTAGTGGTAGTATTCCATAATTTGTGCATCAAGACCATATCAATATAAGAGCAGAGAGATATTAACGCTCATCCTTGAATTGCGGAACATTTTGTGAGTGTTTATATTGTATATCTGCAGTGAGTTTGTACAGGCCGGTGATGTATTACAGGCAAAATCCGCCTTTCATATGTGCACGTGACCAATCGCAAGCTGTTGCAGGTCGTCGCAAGTATCGTGTGACCAAGCCATTACGGAACCACTATTATTTCCTGGTTCCGTACTCGCCAAACATTTGCGAGTGCGTCAATTCTATTCACGCGTACGTTTGGAGACAATAGAATCCCGGACGATTCGTTCTCTCTGGGCAAAGGTAGTCTTCGTACATGCTGACCCATATACACATGTTGTAGTATGCATGGAGATGTGTTTTCCAATTATATTTTTGTTCTGGAAACATATTTTTCTGAACTTGTTGATGGAATGGACTACTAAAGATGTTACCTTTCATTTATAAGAATATTATTTTTGGGTGGTGGTACCCTTTCAGGTCATGGTCATGCCTACAATTCTTGCAGATAATTGAGATGTAATTTTTTAATTTCAATTCAATTCTTGGTGCCACAATACCAGACCCAGGCAATTGATGAGCCCTGCATCAGATTGCTTGCCCTTTAGTGGTGTTTTAATAGATCTACATACACATTCAGGCCCAAGCGTCATTCATCTTCATCAACCAATTGGACTTCTTCATCCATTCTCGAACACGTTTCCTTTGTATGTTGAGGAAATATCTAACATTCTGAGATGCAATTTGTTCTTAACTCCAAAATACTAGCCATAAAAGGGCCACAAGCCCTGCAATCAATCAATCTCTTAGTAATTGGTTGCTCTTCAAATACATGTATAGCCCCCATCTCATTCATCATCATGACAACCAAAGTAACTTCATCCACTCTCAAACACTTTTCCCCTTGTATGTTGAGGAAATGCCTAACATTCTGAGATCAAGTTTCATTCTTTATACCAGACCAAACCGATCTATGAGCTGTACAACCAGTCTTTTATGTAGTAATTGGTTGCTCTCCATTACAATCATTCATAACTCTGCCTCATTCATCTTCATCAACTACATGTAATGTAACTTCATCACCCCTTGTATGTTGAGGTACATGTAGTAGTTTCTAACATTTTGACAAATGATGTATATGAATGTCATTATTATCCATTCAAAAATGTTTGGCCACCCTCAGTGAGAGAGCCAAGGCCAGTTCAAACCCTCATGCTCATTACTCTAGATCAGTCTTGAGGTGATTGCATGCAATTGAATTGCTCTAGTTTTCTGCTAAGGTGCACCTTCATTTTCAAGTTCAGCATTTATCTTCAGCACAAAACATGATGATGTATATATTATTATATGTGTTCAAAGTTCAAAGTCTTAAAATTCTTACAGATAATATTATTATACCAAGCCTCCACGCTTACTTTTTTTCTGTACCTGCCCATTCAGGCAAGTACAATAATACATGTTGACATTTTACTTGCCCCAAATGAGATTAACACATATCAAATTACATTGCTCTCTTGTAGTTGAACAATTATTTAGACAATTTATGAAATTTTAATTGCCCGGCACCAATTTTTACTTGCCCTGGGGCTTGGGCAAGCGGGCAAGTGCTATCGAGTCCTGATTATCCATCCAAGGATTAGACAAGTAAACACAAAAGACAGCCCAATGGCAGACCCAGACCTTGCATCATTCATATTGCTGTCAATCATTCAATAATTGGTTACTATTCAATGCGTAGTATGCAGTTTCGTTTGATAAATGAAACCGTTATGTAAAGAACTATTCAAAACATGCAACTCTAGATTGTGTAAATCGCAACTCTTGAAAGTATACTCTTGTACATCAAGGTTATTGATAGGCCAGACCCAGGGCCAAGGGGCTCAAAACCCACCTAGCCCAAGCCCAATCAGCTCAAAAACAGATATATATATACATATGTAACCCAAGCCCAATCAGCTCCAAAACAGGCCTAGCCCAAGTGATTACGGTCATTGGATCTAACTCAGCAATCTCAATATTCATGATATTCAATGATTATCGGTTTAACAGCCAAACCTGTGTAATTGATATATGGTAAGTGACTACCTTAGGGAAGCAAGGAAAGTGGCCACTGTAGACAGTTGACATCTTTAGACGGGTTCCATAACACTTTTTTTATGCAGGAATCACTTTTAATGGCCACTATAATAGGCAGGTTTGCTGCTATAGACAGGTGACGCTAAGATAGTTTTGACTGTAACAAAAAAACGTAGCCAGACCAGAGTAATCGCTCTTCATTCATTTAGTCATTAGTTCAAATTAGCTCATCCGGGCTAGGGCTTGATATTAGTACTGGCCGTTGGACTATGTGGCCACTAAAATGAAATCCTGTAAATATTTAGAAATACATAATAAAATGTCCCTCATAATATACGAAATTGCTCAACAATGCATTTCCATACAGCCAAACCTGCCTTAGCAGCCACCTGTCTATAGCAGTTAATCTCTCCATGGGCACAGTGGCCATCTAAAGTGATCCTTTGCAGGAAAAAACAATGTTATGGAACCTGTCTACTTATAATAGAGGTTCCCAGGCTACAGTGGTCACTTTAATATCTGATTTCCAGGGCTCTACACTTAACTTTTTTGTCAATTGGCCCGGTCGGGCCAGTGAAACAATTTCTTTGCCTTTTCTGGTGGCCCTAAAGACAAATTTACTGGCCCCAAAATAATTGTATTTCATGAGTAAACTTTTTACTATTCAAAATGTCACCCTTTCCTGATCAAACCTGTGATAATAGATTATGTCAGGTTGAAAATCTGCTTGCCTGATCGCCGATCGCCGATCGGGCCACCAAAAGATGACGTTTTTACATGTTGCTGGCCCGAAGTTCAAATTCACTGGCCAGCGGGCCAGTGCGAGTGTCAAGCCCTGTCATTTCCCTTTGGTAGATGGTCACTATCCACAGGTTTGACTGTATATAAAACATACAAGCAGTCCTGGTAGTGGTAGCATGCATACAGTGTATCACCTAGAGTAGGTTGTTTATCATGTACACGTGGGTTCGTAAAATGAGGTAATTATTTGAATGTTTAATTTCAGTGAGTGAGTCAACCCTTTTCCCTCATTTCCTTTCCAATCAGGAATCTGGCCTCGTTTGTCAATTTCATGCTGGATGATTTGATATGGTGTGACACTCCCTTCATTTACGTACAAATGTGTGTGTGGGAGAAATGTCTATCATCGTTTTTACATTAATTACTTCCCTCAAAAACATTTATTTATTAGCCTCGCCCCCCTCCCTCATTCTCTGTTTATGATCATTAAGCAGGGCTCCACACTTACCTTTTTTGTTAGTGGCCCGGTCGGGCCAGTGAAATAATGTCTTCCCCTTTTCTGGTGGCCCGCAAAAAGCTCAAGATATCTTTACCAGCCTCACCTAAAATTGTATTAGATGAGTAAACATTTTTACTATATACAAAATATCACTCTTTCCTGATCAAACCTGTGATTATAGATGAAGCACAACATGGAAGATAACAAGATGTTTCTAATTTTGTCAATGTCTGCTATGCCCGATAGGATAGGGCCACCAAAATATGACTTTTATACATTTTTGCTGGCCCAGAGTGCAATTTCACTGGCCCATAAGAATAATTTCTTCCACCTTTTCTGGTGGCCCGCAAATTCTGAGAGCATTTTACAATCGTTCTCGTCTATCCCAGGATCAGTTATTAGAACCACGTTTCAAGCTAATGAATGACACAAAGCATGAGTTGTCTGCAAAGAAAATGAGTGAAAATGCAGGATTTATAGAATATAGATGACTAAAGCAGGCCTGTGTTTAAAATGTACATGGGATAATTATTTCAGGTACTAGTGTTCACCACAAATTGTTTCAGATGCAGGTTTATGTACATTTTGAATATTTCAAGTATTTTCTTCTGTTGGTTTCTTTTCCCATTTTGCTCCATCGCTTGTATTCCATGTTTTGTATTATCCTGTTTATGTTTTCCCTCTTGCCAGGGAATAATTGTGCAATTGCCATTTACAATTAAGCATTTCTAGAAAGGCGGTAGCCTACCATGGATATTAATTATTTGCTTTCTTAATTACCTCATGTACAGTATAGAAACTTCAACAACAGTTTATTTTTAGATTAGTTTATAGACTTCTGATTCTGATGCAATATTAAAAATGAATAGAAAGAAATAACATATTTATGCAGTCGAGATTAGTTAACGAAATAACACATTTGTATGAAGTACTGCAATCTGCAATCTACACCACCATCTACACAACCATTGATACATTTAATTAAACGTATGTGCAGGAATTCATGAAACATGTATATTCATGAAAGTGCTGTACTTCTATCAAATGAACGTCCTGATTTTGCTCAGCCAGGGAAAGAATTAATTTTTAATTTTAGGGGGCTACTTTTTCAATCTAATGGATGAAACACAATATTTCACCATAATACCCTAGATGGTAATTTTAGGGGCTATCTTCTGATTGCAGCCCTGGGGCTATTTTGAAAATTAGAGGGGAAATTACCCTCAGCCCGCATGTATTTCAGGTTATTTTTGGGGCTATCTACTGATTTCAGGGGGCTATTTTGAAAATTAGGGGGGGAAAATTGCCCTCAGCCCTCGTGTATTTCCTACCCTGATTGCTCTTGATACATAGCACTGTAATAGGCTGAACTCTGTTACGGAGGAATGAATAAGACTAGGCCTGAGTCATGTCGGAATTTTTTTGTTCCGGAATCCGCCGGTGTTGTGCCGGTCGGAATCCGGTATTCCGATAAAAAAACAACCTGCCAATGAATGATACGGAACAAACACGCACTAGAAGGTCTGCCATAGCTTCGGCAGCGCAGGCAGGCCCCGCGCTGCGAGACAGGCCAACTCAACTGCCTCGCGGAAAATTTTGTAGTAGAAAACTATCAGAAGAAAACAAATGACAAAAAAGTACAAGAAAGACGATGTCGAATGCAACTTACAACAACAAGAAATCCGCTGCGTTTATTATGAAAGCCGATCTAGACTAGTAGGCTACTAGTAGCTACCCGGCCCGGCGCGCCCCGCACAGTCATGCGCTATGCAGCTGCTACCATCATAGCGCTCAGCTCGAGCTGCACATGTGTACTGTTAGATCAAACGATAATTCTCAATTAAACGTTGACATCCAGTCCGCCCTCTTTCGGTTACTAATGCTCAATACAACCCGCCATATCACTCATATACTTTGCGTGCAGGTTACGGGTCTATTTTTTTACGCAAGAATCCATCCGCCGGGAATTGGGGAAGTCCCGGCGGATGGATTCTTGCGTAAGAAAATAGACCCGTAACCTGCACGCAAAGTACACGAGTGATATGGCGGGTTGTATCGAGCATATATTAGTAACCGAAATAGGGCGGACTGGATGTCAACGTTTAATTGAGAATCGTTAACAGTACACGTGTGCAGCTAGCTCGAGCTGAGCGCTATGCATGGTACTGTAGCAGCTACAATATAGCGCATGACTGTGCGGGGCGCGCCGGGCCGGGTAGCTACTAGTACTAGTCTAGATCGGCTTTCATAATAAACGCAGCGGATTTCTTGTCGTTGTAAGTTGCAACTTGTACTTTTTTGTCATTTGTTTTCTTCTGATAATTTTCTACTACAAAACGGAATACCGGAATGGAGAAAACCAAACCGGAACACGCACACACCGGACGGATTCCGGTCTTCCGACCGTTCCGACCCAGGCTTAAATAAGACAAAGCGCATTGATACGTCTACGAAGCTTGATTCGTCTGCAAAGACGATGAGTGGAAATGCAGGCTAATCAAAGGGGATTACTAAAGCAGGCCTGCTGCGCCTTAGGCTGCGTTGGATTATAATTAATTTAATCCCATTCCCAGAATAAAGTATGTACATGTTCAAACGTTCACATGCAGTAGGCTTTAATACGATGTGTGACGATGAGTGTAGCGTTATACCTAGACGGCTAGAGACAGACTTTTTACCATAATATTAAACTTACAATTAAGCATTTTGTGGAGATTTTAAAGCTCATTACTTATTCATTGGTTCTGTGCATACATGTAGAAGCTGCTGTGTTTATCTCTCTTCTATCTATATTCCATATATTTTGTCAGACAAAATTCTGCCATAATTTTATATTTACATGCAGAAGATTTAAAAGGCCATTATATATTCATTACTTTTGTGTGTGAGTGAGGGGGGGGGGGGGGGGGGGAGATGTTATGACTTTCCCATCATTTCATATTCCATATTCGTCAAAACCTATTTTGTAAGGAGAACAGATTACGCTACAAATCTTCAGAGTAAGTTGGATTACTGAGCTTGCTACTGAGCTTGTTTCATACATGTACCAAACCACAAATAATTTATACAGTTTGGGGTACATATTATACAAGTCGGGGTACCGTATTAAAGGGATCTAGTAACTTTGTTGACATGTGCTGTAACTGGCAAATGGTTGAAAAAATGAGTGTTTACTGTGATCTGTTATGTTCACGGAGTGATGCGTGAAAATTTCATTGGTAAATGAATGACCGAGTAATGAGCAAAAAATACAAAGTGCATCATACAAAGGGACCAATGCATCATGAATCAGAATATTTTTTTATTTTCCCTTCTTCCTTCAGAATTACACCCAGAACCTGGCCAATCCAAGATGTGATGCCGTGAATAGCCTGCAGCAGAAAGGGTGCGGGGAAATCACTAATCCTGACAGTCAACTCTACATCGTACAGGTGAGATTTCATTTTTTGTGTAGATTTGTGGACGTGGTGTGGCAAGATTGGTAGAGCGCGCGCTTTCTGATCTCGAGATCCCGAGTTCGAACCCCAGCCCACTCTGTTTGTCCTTCAGCAAGACAATTTATCCACATTGCTGCTCTCTACCCAGGAGTATAAATGGGTTTTACCTCTAGAGGTTGGCTGCTCTGAAAATACTTTTTTTGTGTACAAAATACTGTTTGTTACATCTCAGAATCCTTTTTGTTTGTTTGTGACAGTTGGTATTTCTGGCTCAGGGTGTTTAGCCCCCAAAATGCCCAAAAGAGCCCTGTAAAATCATAAAAGGGCCCCCATAAATTTGCATAGAGTTCAATGCAAAAAACAAATGTTTGAATGCTATTTTAATACAGGCAAGCTTGAAAAGTAGCCCCCGAAAAATAAATATTAATTTTTTCCCTGCTGGCAATGCCCAAAAAGCCCTGGGGGTGTTTCACAAAGATCCTAAGTTGAACTTAACTCTAAGTTGGACTTAACAATTATGGAAAGCCATTTGTAGCCTTGGAATAAAATATATTCAAAAGCAAGAATTCAAGAATTTTAGACTTATTCATAAATTTTACATCAAAAACATGAAATCCCCTTGATAATAGAACATATCAATGATTTGAATCAACATTGTATGCCTTTTAAAAGAAATTTGACAAAATTGTTTTAAAAAACGGCTTTCCATAGTTTTTAAGTCCAACTTAGAGTTAAGTTCAACTAAGGATCTTTGTGAAACACCCCCCCCCCCCCCCCGGAAAATCATGAAGGAGCCCCAAAGATTTGTAAAGAGTTAAATGCAAGAACAAATTCTAGAATGCTATTTGAATGCAGGCGAGCTTGACAAGTAGCCACCGAACAATTGTATTTTTATTCCCCCTCCCCCCCCCCCCCCCCCCCCCCCCCGGCCAAAAGTTATTTGCTCTTTTTAAATTCATTTATGTTTGTTTTGTTGTTGTGCTTCTTGCTGCAGGACACTCCCCTGAGTGATGCAGGTAGCACAGGCATTCAGGCTGTCCAGGTCAAGCCACAGAGAGTGCAAATCTCGCTAAGACCAGGTGAGACTAAATACCTATAAAGGGATCTAGTAACTTTGTTGACATGTGCAAACAGTGATGAGTGGTTGATACAATGTCATTATATATGTCCACTGGGTGTTGTGTGAAAATTTCAAGTCAAATGGACGTTATATGACAGAGTAATGAGCATAAATGCAAAGTGATATTCACTTACTCATTGCGCTCACGTTATACACGGTTTTCGCTGTCCAGTGGATAATTCCACATCTAAAACACTTCAATCGTAAATATCTTTTTAACGAAACAGAAATTTGAAAAACCGAAACCTGTCCCATGCTTTTATTGTTTAATATGAATATAACAAGGTATGAGGGAACCGCTAGAACTCCAATTGGATTTTGAGGATTTTGACAATGTTACTAAGTCCGTTTAACCCATCAAAGACGAGAGCTATTTTAAGGCAAAATTGATCATTGTTTTCCTCTACAAATTGGCAACTCCTAAATTTTGTTGACCGATCAATGACATAAAAACAGGTGGAAAATATTTAGTAATGACCATTTAAGACAAATATGAAGTGACTTTGCAACAAAGTTGCCAATTTGAACGCCAGTATCTGTTTTTAAAATATCACAATGTGTTGCCAATTTAAAGATTTTTCTAAATTATAGTGATTCAATATTCAAAGTCATCCATTAACTTTGTCAAAGTCAACCAAAATCTCTTGGAGCTGCCACTTTTCTCTTGTACCTAATTGCTGCTTTGCTTATAGGTAACAGAAGAATGAAGTTAGCTTTGATTATTTAAATGTCTCTGTAATTACAGAGAGTTTAGATAGATAAATAGATAGATAGATAGATAGATAGATAGATAGATAGAAAGAAAACACCGTAAGAAAACATAGTTTACGGTGTTTTCTTTAAATTTTTGTCTAACTATTCACCACACCGATGCAGACCAACCTTTTGAACTAGATAGATAGATAGATGGATAGATAGAGCTCTAGATAGCTATAGATGTGGTGATTTACATACCGATGTCAATAATGTAAATTAATTCCAAGTTGGCTATGTGTTTACTTTGTCTTCCGTATTCCATCTAATTAACTGTGCGTAACAATATATGTACCACTTTCATAACCCGTTCATTTCATTTTATGCATACTTCCTTAATTAATGTTTATGCTCACAAATGTTGCTTGATGACATTGTTAAATAATATTATTGTGTTAGGTTTGTCAATCCATGGAAACCTATAAATACATAATCCATATTCTAACTACTCCCATCATTGGTTACTTGTTTTGATAATGGGACAATCGGGTTTCATTTTCGAGTGTGGGTTACACTTCACAGGAAATATAAAACTACTTTTTTTTCCTTTTCGTTATGCATGTATAAGCTAGGTAGGTTATGGTGGTTTTCATAACATAAGTGTAACTATATTTGCTTTTACTCATTCATATCCGGGACCTAGCTGTTATTGATTCCTGTTATGTACAATGTTGACTTTTAAAGGGGGTGGTTCATGTGTAAAGGAGTGGTCACACTGAACACGAATCCCCACGAATAGACCCACGACTGCAGTACGAATTGGTACAAATCAATGGCAAGCCGTTTTTAACATTTATTCCTATTTCTTGATATCAAGAATTCAATTCTTGATATTAAGAAATCGAATTCTTGATATCAAGAAATGCATTCTCGATATCAAGAAATGCATTCTTGATATCAAGAAATACTTTTCGGTATTGGTAATACTTGATATCAAGAAATAAACTGATATCAATAATTCAATTATTGATATCAAGAAATAGGAATAGATGTTAAAACGGCTTGCCATAGATTTGTACCAATTCGTACTGCATTCGTGGGTCTATTCGTGGGGATTCATGTTCAGTGTGACCACTCCTTTAGAGATTAGAGCTGAATTAGATATTTCTCATATACATACATGTACAAGTCTGTTATGCTTTAGCAATGAGTTCAGGAAAAAATGCAGAACAATTATTGTTATTTAGTCTGCATAGTCTGAATATACATGTATATCTGTATGTGTGTATTTGTATGCAGTGTAAGATGTGTGATGATATTAGTTACATAAGTATATCACAGGGAGTCTAATTATCATGAACTCCAAACTCCTGTGATTTTTTTCTCAGATATTATCTGATCTTTTTAATTAGTACAGTTTGACCCTTTTACAAACTTACGTGAAGTTATTTAGAGAATAATAGCCATTTAATTGTTCTCTCAATTCATTTTCAAATGGGAACAACAATTGTTTTTAACCTGTTCAGGACTGATTGATTTTGGTATAACATGCATTCTCCATAGACCGTAGCCCAAGTATTTTCAGGACCAGTCCTGAAAGGGTTAGGGTTACATTCATAAACACGAACATGACTACATACATACATGTATGAAAAAATAGTGCTGGCCACAAATATTCACTTTTTTTCCTCCTATTCCTACTCAATCAATTCTCACGCTTGGCTTCTTTTGACAGAAGTTGTTGACACTCATCGCCTTAATTTGCAAATTAATTACATTTCCTGACTTGAGTTATTAATATCGCAGGCATGTTGCTTTTTGGATACATGCATACTTAGATTTTCCGTATGAATTTGAGGCTGTACCATTCACAATTTTACAATCTGCAAAGTGTCAATACTATTTGGCAAATGTCAGATTAAAACAAATGAAATGTACATGAAAGTTGTTAGGGCCTTCATAATAAAAAATGATTGCCAACTTTGTAAAAAAAAATACAAAAATTATACACTCATTGTTTAAAATGTATGTTTACAATCTCTGTGCTGTTAATGGAAGTACATGTAATTACTCAAGCCTTCACACTTATTTTTTTCCTTACTAGCCCGTTCGGGCAAGTAAAATCATGACTTCAAGTTTTACTTACCCGAACAGAAAGTTTCCTTTCCCGCTTCTAGATGAGATTTAAAGGGCAATGAAACCCAAGCAAAATGTTGCTTTCATAGTCTTGAAGAGATTAAGAAGAATAATCTCTGAAAGTTAGAGCATAATCGGGTAAGAAACAAGAAAACTACGGCACTTTGAAGATGTCCATTTATTCCTATGGGGAACTCAAATTGGCAACGCACTCTGATAAGTGTGTGGACAACTCCCCATATGTTTTGTACACAAATATTCCCATTTTTACAGTTTTCTTCATAGTCACATTTTTCCATTCCCCCGACTCATGATATTTTATGTATAAAAAAGCATTCTACAAAACATATGTAGAACTCGAACGAAGGGTAAACATAAATTTTGAGAAAATTGAACAAAACTGAAATTTTGTGTACAAAATGTATGGGGAGTTGTCCACAACTTTGCCAGAGTGCATTGCCAATTTGAGTCACTCGATGAAATACATGGCTCTTTTCAAAGAGCCATATTTTTCTTATTTCTTGACCGATTGTGCTCAAATTTTCAGAAACTATTCATTATAGTACGTGTCTATAGTGCATACAACAATTTGTCTGGATTTCATTGTCCTTTAAACCTAAGGAATTACACTATTCTCTCATAGTTGGCTGTTTATGAAATTTTAAATTGCACGACATCAATTTTTACTTGCCCCGGGCAACAGGGCAAGTGCTAGACTAGCACTTGCCCTGTTGCCCGGGGCAAGTAAAAATTGATGTCGGGCAAGTAAGTGTCAGGCACTAAGTGTCGAGCCCTGAATTACTATTGAAACAGAAACACAGCACCCTTGTGGTAACAACTTATTATACATGTAGTTCTCTAGAAAGTAGTTAAAGGGGAATTCCACCCCAGAAATGTGATGTTTGTTATAAAATGAAGTGAATATGAAGAATCATGATCGAAAATCTGAGCCAAAACGGTAGGGCAATAAAAAAGTTATGACAGGATGAACTTTGCTCCGATTTTTAGTATCGTTCGCAATTGCTATCGATCATGATGTCACTTAGAGCTACAGCCATTTTGACTTCTACATGGAATTTTTAAAAATTTAAATTTTCTTAATAACAAAGTAAATTTATGAGCTTACAAATTCCAAAGAGGTTGGCTCATCGATATTCTTCTATGAGTTCGTGAAAACAAGCAGAGAAAAATTAATTTTTAGTAACGAAAATGAGAAATAAGTGTATTTTCATGTACTAAAGCCATGGCGAGTTGCTCGTCAATGATGTTGCATATGGCAGCAACTTTGAAACGATCGCTCATTACTACATGATTTTGATCAAATTTTCACCAATTATGCCTCTTATTCTGCTTATTCAAATAACGAATGGTTTTATCAGGCCCGGAATACCCCTTTAACTTGTAAACGATGATCATAAAGACCACTTTTTGTCTTTGTTCTTGGGTAGTCTTCATAGACAGGTTCAGTGACGTAGTGTGGTTGGACCGTTGGACTGATTGGAGGGGGGTCATCCCTCATGTATTTGTTACTCTAATGTTTTGTATTATTGTTTTGGTGAATGAATGACATTGAACTAAATGATGAAGCCGTCAATATCTGTTTGACCATATTCCAATGAATAATATGATTGAACTAAATGATGAAGTTATCATGATCTGTTTGACCATATTAAAATGAATAATATTTACCATGAATGATATTACAATGACATATGATTGCACTTAATGATGAAGCTGTCTAAAGTTATAAGACAGGTTTGACACTAGTAGAGCAATGAATAACATTGAAACTGAATGATGAAGCTGTGTTAAACACTGTATGTAACAGTCAGTGTACAGTAAAACTGTGACCAATCGCCTATTGTGACTCACAATGAGCCTTCGTATGAGTGACCTTAAACAAATAGATTGCTCTAATCCGCAATAAT
Source organism: Echinarachnius parma (assembly GCA_037951105.1). Classification (NCBI taxonomy): domain Eukaryota; kingdom Metazoa; phylum Echinodermata; class Echinoidea; order Clypeasteroida; family Echinarachniidae; genus Echinarachnius; species Echinarachnius parma. The sequence continues at coordinate 99,518 of JBAMJV010000909.1, read as the reverse complement.
GGCTGGCTTTAATACCGCTTCCTCTCTCGTGCGAAGGCCAAATCATAATTGAATTGGATGGATTTATTTAATGGTAATTAACTGAATAGTTGTAAAAAAAAATATATACAATTGAGTTGCATGGTTTTAACATATAATTCTGCATACTCATCTTTCATGGAATTTCAGTTTTCTGTTTTCTAGTCGTACAACGTAACACGTACTGGAATTAAACAAAAACAATTGTATTATAATAAATAGGGAATTAAACAAGTCATGCCATATAACTGCCTGCTCCAATGTAGTATTCTTGTTCTGTGTGAAGGCCGAATTATAATTAATTTGGATGGATTTAATAGTATGTTGTATTCAGCTTCATTTGTAACTTGCTGCACAGCATAACTGATCAATGTGATGCAAATATACATAATTATTTAGGGATAGATAGGGGATTAAATTAAACAGTCATGCAACGGTGGCTTGTTTAAGTTGCCTTGCTACAGCTTTCCTTACTGTGTAAAAGCCCTATTCTATTTTAATCAGTTCCATACAGTACTAGATTTGGCAATTTCCATATACAGTACCACCGTAGGGAAGTAAGAAAAGTGGCCACTGTAGACAGGGGACCTCTATCTATAGTTCATTCCATTGTTTTTCTCTGCAGGGGATCATGTTTAGTGGGCACTATAGGCAGGTTGGCTGCTATAGACAGTTGGCCGCTAAGACAGGTTTGACTGTAGTTAAAACACGGCCCATGAGGTGCAGTAGACAATGGATAATTTTAATGTAAAATTATGATCCATGACAACATAAACAACAAAGCCAAGTGTTGAGCCAAATATGTATTATTGTTCTGAAACTTTGTTTCCATTCATTAATCTAGTACTATACTTATCTTCCAGGCAAGCCAGAGACGGTAACGCTACAGGTCCGGCAGGCAGAGGACTATCCAGTAGATCTCTACTACGTCATGGATCTATCCAAGTCCATGGAAGACGATCTCACCAAACTCAGGGTTCTCGGTGACATGTTGGGTAAGAAATTGAGTTATAAAACAAGGTTGTTATAAACAAGTATCTACATGTAAATTTGATCTTGTTTGGGAAACTTGGATCCGGTAGATCTCTACTATGTCATGGATCTATCCATGGAAGACGATCTCACCAAACTCAGGGTTCTCGGTGACATGTTGGGTAAGAAATTGAGTTATAAAACAAGGTTGTTATAAACAAGTATCTACATGTAAATTTGATCTTGTTTGGGAAACTTGGATCCAGTAGATCTCTACTATGTCATGGATCTATCCAAGTCCATGGAAGACGTTCTCACCAAACTCAGGGTTCTTGCTGACATGTTAGGTAAGTAATAAATTGAGTAATAATAATACAAGGTTGTTATTTTAAACAAGTTTCTAAGTTTGATCTTGTTTGGGAAACTTTGGAGGAAGTTGATCTCTGCTATATCTATCCAAATGCATGGGAGATGATCTGACCAAATCGTGATTGCAATCATGATTGTAAATCATGTTTACAATCACGGTGATTCTGTTGCAGACCTTTCACACGAGGAAAAAGACTTCGCGCAGACCGCGATTAGAATCGCGATTCTGGAGACGTGTTTCTGTGTACTACACTAGTACTACACTGCATGCACTGCCATCAAAGCGATTAGCGCGCGGTTTATCGGCAGAAGTGAACGTAAGGTCACATATTAAGCTCTGCCTCCAAAATCGTGTTTTGAAGGTCAAGCCGTTCACGCAAGAGATTTGCACCGTGATTTGAGTGAATCATGGACCACGATTAGAGTTTCGCGATTTTTGTTTCTAGTTTGCTTTCACACGGACAAAAACGTGATTGGAGTGAAAAATGATTCCAATCGTGTTTGCAATCACGATCTGGCCCGTGTGTGAAAGGGCTCTTAGGGTTCCGTGTGACATGTAAGTTATGAAAGTAAAATTCATCAGTACTATACAAGAAAAGCTAATAATTCTAATGGAAACTCAGTGGAAACAAAATTAATGCAATCATTATGCAGTAGTAGGGCAAGTTTGCGATCTAGTTTGTCATTTTCCCCCTTCTTTTTTATCACCTTTATTATAGCAAGCGAAATGAAGAACATTACCAGCAACTTTCGCCTCGGCTTTGGCTCGTTTGTGGACAAGACAGTCATGCCTTACGTCAGCACCGTTCCAGAAAAGTAAGTGACGTTTATGAAAGAAACCATTATATTTATCACGTTACCATAAAGGGGTGATAAAATAACAGCATTCCGTTTATCCCTTTACCACAAAATGTCACCCCTTCAACCAGTTGGCCAATGCTATATCACAGTTGGTGTCTATAGAGAGTGCTTGTTATACCAAAACCCAAAATGGATTAAAGGGATCTAGTAACTTTGTTGACATGTGCAAAAAGTGATGAGTGGTTGATACAATGTATATTGTTGTTATCTGATATATTCACTGGGTGTTGTGTGAAAATTTCAAATTAAATGGACATTATATGGCCGAGTAATGAGCAAAAATGCAAAGTGATATTCACTAACTCATTGCACTCACTTTGTACACGGTGCTGGTGATCCATTGGATAATTTTACATCTGAACACTTCAATCGTAAATATCTTTTTAACGAAAGGGAAATTTGAAAAACCAAAACCTGTCTCATGCTTTTTTTGTTAATAAGAATACAACAAGGTATGGGGGATCCGCTAGAATTTCAGTTGGATTTTGAGGATTTGGACAATGTTACTAAGTCCCTTTAAAGCATCATATCGGGCAGTCATAATATCTGAGATCATATTTGAGCCTTTCATTTTTTATTAAACTCCCTGCCTATGTGAGCCTGGCAATCTATATATACAAAGTCTATGGGGATTTCAGGATCCCTAAGGGGACGGGTTAAGATTCCGATGTTGTAATTGTTCAGCCTATTTCATATGCCTGTAGTATGATTTATTCTGATTGTGTCATATAATCAAGAAAGTAACTGTCAAACTGTAGAAACAGCATAAACAGAAACTAGTTTCAGAACTCATATTCATACTCTAATGCAAAATAGGAATGTATTCTGTCAATCGTTTATGTTTAGTATGCAGTAAAAATACTATTCAAAAAGCTGTAATGTAGACCTGTGTAAAAAGTACAGAACTTTCTTTCTAAGGGTGTAGTGAAAGTACTATTAAGAAAAGTGTAGTACACCTTTTAAGAAAGAACTGTACAGTTCTTTCTAAATAATCTTCATACCTTTTGAAGAAAAAAAACTTACATTTTATGAGAAGATGTAATCACATAGTGCTCATGTAAATATTCGCTGAGTTGATCTTCAAAAAGCTGTAATGTAGACCTGTGTAAAAAGTACAGAACTTTCTTTCTAAGGGTGTAGTGAAAGTACTATTAAGAAAAGTGTAGTACACCTTTTTAGAAAGAACCGTACGGTTCTTTCTAAATAATCTTCATACTTTTGAAGAAAAAAACCTTACATTTTATGAGAAAATGTAATCACTTAGTGCTCATGTAAATATTCGCTGAGTTGATCTTTAAAATATAGAAAAGGAACTGCTAAGTATGAGCTGCTTATTCGCTATAAAGGAATAAAGTATTGATCTTTAATTCAAGTCGTGTCAAAAGTCGCTTGCTCGAGGGAGGAGGAAGGCGAGGAAACATAAAAATGTGATGTAGGTTTTTGCCACGGTAGACCTTCCTGATGGCTTATCTCAAACTTCCACACAGATGTTATTTATGAAACATGAGGGGGTGGCTGGAAAAAAAAACGGAAGAAAAGCGAGGAAGTTTTGAGAAAAAGTTGAAACGTGTCGGTTAACCGAATCCATCAGAGTTTTCTGATATCCCCGTAGACTTTGTACACAGTCCAATGGTTCTTGTTAGTCAAGGAGTTAAACAGGGAACGTTAGGAAATTAATGTCTGTACATGATGATGTATGTGGTTGAATATATCACCTGGGTGTAACATTTAGTAGTAACTTGTGTTCGATTCCATAATTGAGTGAGGGATGGTTGAGGTATTGCGAGTATGGAGAGAAAGTATGATGTAGAATTTGTTTGAGAAAGTGAAATTTATTGGTTAAAAAAGGGAATGAGTGGAAATTTGTGTCTGTACATGTATGTGTATGTGGTTGAATATATTTTACCCGGGGGTAGCATTTAGTGGTAATGTGTGTTTAATGCTTATTTCGTAATTGAGAGAGGGAAAATTGCGGTTTTGCGAGTATGGAGAAAAAGTGGGATGTAGAAAATGGCTTTCATGAAATGATTTGTATCTTGTGCATGCATGTGAAATCAAATATGAGGGGGCTGAAAGACATGGAAGTTAATGTAAGAAGGCTGTGAAAAGGGAAAAAAATGACATAAAAGATTTTAGAAATGGGGATGTTCTAGGCAGACTTCACTGGCCTACATGTAGGGGGCATTACAAATAAGCATCGGGCCCAAAAATGTGTTCATTACAAATTTTACTTTCCCAATTTGGCTACCTTATATAATATTTGTAACGTTTTTCTTTTTTGGAGTCGAGGTTTCGGGCCACCAAAATCTGAACAATCTTGATTATACATGTATTTACCTGACGGAAAGAGGTTTAAATTTCTAGCATTATAGAAAATGAGTGTCTGTGAGCATATTAATGTGATACCTGTGAGTAACATTATTTTGTATGTAACATGTATGTTTTGCCTGTTTCTAGTATCTGTTTGAAATTGGCAAAGAAAAGGGATAAATTGAGTATTAATAAACCATAAAATGGATATAGCTGTGCAGAAATTATTTGTATCTGTAAAAATTGCATTCATATGAAACATGAGGGTTTGGTTAGTAAAAATAGACATTTGAAGAGGCTGAAAGGGAAAATGTGATCATACAAGTGGATGTATATGGAAATGAATGTCTGCAGGTGTGGAGAATGTTATGTGTTTAGTATAATAACTGTATGTGACATCTTGAATGTATGCGACCATGAATAAAAGGAAATCATGATTTCACAATAGGCTATAATATGAAATACATCCAAATTATCCAACAGGCTTATAGAGTACCGTAAAACTTTAACTTAATTCTAACTTTTAGATACACCTGTACATATATGTATATGACAAAAAATACATGTTGTAATTCTTTGATTATTATTTTATTTTTTTCCTCTCCACTATTTAGACTGATTGCACCATGCACAGGCTGTGAGGCTCCGTATGGATTCAAGAACATCCTGCCACTCAATGAAAACACAAATCTATTTTCTGTAAGTACTCCAACTTTCATTATCAAGTACTTTATTAGTTACCTGCCAGTCAGAGTTATTGCTTTGTGTAGCACATTTTTACTTTATAATAAATTTCATGAATGAGCAACTGTGACATGTGCTACACACGCAGATTCAGAACTTATAACAATCATTATTACCCTCATCTAGATGCAGAACAGGCTTATTTCATTCATTTAGGTAGACCTAGTTTTCAAATGCAAATTCAATTTTTGAAATAATGTATTAAATGTTATAATGTTTAAAAGTTGACAAATATACAAAATATGTTTTATCTTATTAATTTAACCCCTTTACAGCAAACTGTGTTGAACCAGAGGGCCTCTGGCAATCTGGATGCACCAGAGGGAGGCATGGATGCTCTCATGCAAATCACAGTCTGCAAGGTAAGACTACACACCCTGCATGTACGCTTTAATAGCCTTTGTTTCCAATACAGCATCATTTTATATTCTGTAACAAAAATCGTTTAATCTTTAAAATAATCCATTAACTTTGCGAAAGTCAAACAAAATCATTTGGAATTTCCACACTACCCTTGTACCTGGTTGATTGGCTTATGGTAAAAGAGTAATGACATTGGGTTTTGATTTTCCAAATATCTCCCTATTGTAGAGATATTTAAGATTGAATGTAAAAGCGTTCGGAATGCTTTTCGATCATAGTCAAGAGTATCCGTATTTAGATACTTGACCGTCCATAGTATCAAAATGTTGATCCCTAACACGAATGATTGAGATAAAATATGACATCAATAAAGCACTCTACTGCACACAAAGCAACATACTGTACATGCAGTCATAATGATAATGTAAAATGACAAATCTTAGTGCTAAGAAAGTTAGTCTTCACAATTGATGATCGTCTTTATGTTATGTATTTGTCTCTCTACAGACCGACATTGGCTGGAGAGATCGAGCAAGGCATCTTGTTATCTACACCACTGATTCCTCTTTCCACTATGCAGGTGATGGGAAGGTGAGTTTTGGTTTTATTTGGTTTTCATTTTGTAATAAAAACTTAAAAGGTTAATATTTTACCTACATTACCAACTTACCATACCACTATATGTAGGAGTTTGAAAGTGGAGTTTTGTTTAATTGTTTTGGGGGGGGGTGTTTTTGCAATAAAAAGGTCATATTTTGTGGGTTGAAAATTTGTGGGTATGGAGGCATCTTGCTAACTTCACCATAGACTTCTCATTCTACTTAGCAAGAGACAGAAAGATTGGTTCTATTTCTATTTTTGAACTCATATTGGAAGTATTTGAATTTGATTGACATATTAATAATAATAATGCGCTTAGAAACATTGTATTAAGCGCTATATAAATGTAATATATTATTATTATTACTATTATTAAAGGCATGAATCTAGAGATGCAGGAGATGATAATGATAGATTATTTTGAATTAAACACAGTATAATTATTTTGCAATAAAAAGTATTTTAGGGGGAAATGGAGAGATTGGGTACAAGTCATCTTGTCATCTACTAAACAAAACTCATCCACTTTGCTTGGAACGGAAAGGTGTGGTATGCAATGTATAGATGAAGTACGTGTTTTCACAACTGCAAAATGCCTGTGATTGTTATCTTTGTATCTTGTGAATAAGTTCATATCCTGTTATGTGGGCAAGGTCAATTTCCCCTCTACATCTTCCAGTTTATTTGTTCAGAGAATATTGCATACAAACTGGTTAATTGATATATCATGTCTTTATGCTGGTATATAATAACACACATAGACAGTTGAATGTAAACTGAACAGAGCATTTTACATTGTATTAATAACAAATGGGAGTATCAAATTTCTTTATGCTTTGTATATGGGTCAGATTTTTGAAAAGTGCACCTTTAGCCATTTCCAGACCTTGAGCGCTTCTATCATTTGCTGTGTCTCACCATTAACTCTGATATACCTGTTTTTGGTGTCATATTAAAGAGAATTATTAAGGCTTTCAGAAAATGTATAGTTTTATATCATTTCAAACATTTGGTTTCATGCCACAGGACCTCAAATGTGAAAAAATAGCATAAATTGGCATTTTCCACAACATTATGATTTTTTTTAACCTGATAAAAAAAATATTAATCAACTTTAAAGGCATTAACGTCTATATTTTATATCTTACATGTCTTGAGCATGTATCACATAAGAATTGGCGGTAGAGCGGCATTGATATGATCTCATGGTACATTTCAATAGGAAAGGTCATAATAAGTGAACGTCCGAGAACATACATTAAAATCCATACAACCAGAATTCTACTTAGTTGTCAAAACAAAAACTATTGCCAAAACTAAGGGTTGAACCCACTGAACACATTCTACAAAAATTGTTGGCTAACTACTCCTGCTCGCGGAGTAACATTTTTTTGTATGAAATTATACTGGATTTCGTCACGGACGTTCTGTCGTCTTGTATCATCACTGCTCAGCGAAGTGCATCCTAGTCATCAATTGCTGGGGTCAGTCTGATGAACTCACAGTAGGGCCACAGTATTTTGCCTATTTGAAAACTATCTATCAAATACAATGTTTGGTTTGGGCCGAAACTGATCTTCGTGAACGTCCGTGATGAAAACGAACGTCCGGCAAGAGAACACCCAGTTACGAATCTGAGGCTGCTTATCTGCACGTAGACACCGGTACAGCAATTTTATTTGGCAAGCAGCTAACCAAAAACTTATATCAGGCATTTTCGAAGCCTTTTGACAACTATTTATGATACGGACGTCCGCTCGGACGTTCGTTCACGGACGTTCGATCATGAAAATTGTTCTAATAATGTTACCATGTTAAACGCTCACATCAAGTTGATACCGTTTGATGTTGTTAGTACATTGTTATGTCTCTCATATCCCATATGGATTTATTTCCTGCAAGTCATTTAACTGTAACAAACTTATGAAATGTTGTGCTCACGGACGTTCGTTCGTCATTTATGGCCCCAAAAATCTTAGTAAAAGTTCAAGTACTGGCACAATTTGTTGACAGCAGGTGCCCCTTGTGTGTGCCTTTCGACCCAGGTCACTGCCAACCACACATGAATATGTTGATTTTTAGTCACCATCACGGAGGTTCGTTTTACATTTGATCACCTTGCTTAGCTGTTTTGTAATACCCCTAGATATTATATTTACTTCTACCCGTGCAGTGTTGACATTATACTATAGGAAGGCTAACCCCAAGATTATGATTGTGCACAGTCGCAGGCCTACAAGCGAAAGAAAGCTGTTAAAAACAATGGTAATAAGGGGGTATATGGCGCAATAACAACATTTCAACCGAAGGTCTGAGTGGAAACTGTTGCCCCACCCTCTGCAAAACTTGAGACTGTCGGCTCCTCCTCTGCTGCAGGCTTTGAGACTCGGATTTAACTCCAACTAAATGGCTGTATGACGCCAGTTGTTTGAAAAGAAGAGGTACATCACAAAAGTCGTCAGCTACTTGCGAGAGGATAGCTACTTGCTTTACAATATTGACTGTATTACGAAAAAGCAACGAATACATGCATACCCCTCTTCCCCCCCCCCCCCTCAAAAAAGAAAATAAATAAATAAAATAATAATAATGATAATAATGATAATACGATAATAAATACATAATTATATCATAATTTATGCCTGATGTGCAAAGCTGCAATATCCAGCCCGTAAGTATGCAGATCTAGAGACAAACGCATTTATTATTAAGATGACGTATGAATGGGTTTTCAAAGCATCTCTGCTTCAATCTGTTAATAGTGCCAAATTATGTGGCATCGTTTGAAATCTATATAGCAAGGGATTAGCTTTGTTGGACTTCTTCCATTTAATAGAGATTGTAAGATTTATGCATTATTTTGATGACTTCATCGTAATAATATATAATATTGGCTGTTTTGTTCTTTCTTGATATATCAAAAATATTGTTTTTGCTAGGATCATTATAATATTATACAACTAAATTTCAGCTCGCGCAATATTTATAATAAACCATTCAAGGTCAACATTGTTCTTAATTCTAATTGAAACATTAAAACCGATTGGAGGTTAACAATTAGGAAACGAGATGTGGGTCAGGAAACATCGGAATTAACTATCAACGTGATTATATGAAAGATTTAACTTTGACATATTAATGTTATAAAACAATTTATAATCTCTGCAAATTAGATTTAAACAGTTAGGCTTTAAAATGATTGTTTTTATTATAATAATTATGCGATTGGTTTTACATTCAATTAAAATATTCTTTCTAAATATAATAATAAAATGCGATAATAAACACATATAATATGTTTAGCGTATATATTTAGCGTAATGGTTTCTATGTCTAATATTTCTTTATACAAAACATATACATGTATGATCTAAAATGCAATCTATATGTATTTATTTAAGAAATAAGTTATACGAGTATATTATTTACTTTGCTCATGGCTTTTGTTACCCTCAGTTTGTTTTATGTTTTGTGAAAATGCATATTAGCAATTCAGCCATATAGCTGGAATAGATAAATATATGTATTTTCAATTAATAAACCATTGAATCGAAATATATGTACAACATACACAAACCAAAATAACAGTTTATATATTATGGGTCTCCCAAAGTCAAAATACATCTTAAATATAATTATATGGCAAGGTTTGAAACGTGTGATAGGCATATATGTTTGCACTTACGTTATGTTGGCACTTACATTTATTTCTGTAATTAATTGACTTGAGATGGGACACTTGGGTATCACTATAGGCAATTCGAGAACGTCCGTGAAATTAATACGAACGTCCGTGACATTAAGACTCATGTGAGAAACCGTATTCTGGTAACTGGAAAATGGCCTTTATTTTGATTATACATGTTATTTATGTTTGCAGAAATGTTGTACAATCATTTATTTACAGAAGTATAGTGGCATTTCTGTTATAGAGTGCCCAACCGGGGAAAGCCGGTGTAAAATTAGGGGTTACGATTTCCACAGGTCCACTAAGAGTGATAGTTAAGTAGCAGACATGTCATTATAATTAATTCAGATAGCTAAAATCATATCAACTGATAAATTTATATGTTTTATATTGGCCTGGAGGAGATTCAAATAAATGTTGTCATCAATTTCTGTAAGACTGTTCAGGCAGAGAACGTCCGTGAAGTTTATGCGAACGTCCGTGAAATTGTAATTCCAAACAATATAGTAAGAAAGAGGGACCAGGCGACTTGGAAATGCTACTTTTATATCTGACTAGGATGTATACATGGTCTCTAGCTTAAATATAATAGGAATAGATAAAGTATTATCATCATATTGTTCTATAAGCATTAAATCAATTTAAACCAGTAATAGGACTCGTTATAACGACCAGGTCCATGTAAAAACCAAACCATTTTTAAAGGTTTATTGCAATGTTCAAGTTTGTTTCTATAATGACCCTGTTTTAAAGCCATTTACGAACAATAGAAACTCTTTTTGATGAGATCAGATCATTCTGCCAACATTCTTGTTTCTGGCGAACGTCCGTGAGCGATATGGGAATGTCCGTGATGAAAACTATACTCTCTTTGGTCATTTAATTATGTAATATATGATCTAGACAGCAATTGATCCTATTAACATGCACATTAAAATATGTGATACGGGAATACGAGCGTATATAGGTGCGTTCCTAAAAAATGCGGCTAAAGAAAAGCAAAGGTTCCGAATAATACATTATTTAAAAAGAAATATAACAATTCAGTCAAAGTTTGGACGTTTGTATTTTCTATTTGGCAAATAAAACACAATCCACGTTTGGCATACAGAGAGAAGCAAGTCTTAGAAGTAAATTGTCCGAATATAAGCTGTATATGACAGAAAATAAATGAGATATATGGGTACTAAATCTATATCTACATAATCCCTCACGGACGTTCGCCTTTTGGAGATGGGTTACTTCAACAGTGAATACAAACGGAACCACATGGAGTTTCCCAGTATAATGGGGTATGCCTGAAAGCTAGGATTGCATGCTTTCACATTAGATAGATGTCTTTAAATTAAAAAAATAAATTGAATTTTACCCTGTTTGGGCCGAAAAGTGCACTTTTCAAAATTCTGACCCATATGCATGATGCAAATATATACAATGGCGTTGCACAGTACGTGAGAAGAATAATAAGATAGAAGATTTCCAAATGTAATGTTATTATAAATATCTATAACTTCCTAGTCAGCTACAGGTGATATGATATTCTTAACTACATGTATTGTTGCTGTACTATGTTATCCTGATATTGGATATTTGCAGTGTACTTATAAACTGCAATTAATTTTTTATTATGATAGACTGGATTAATCAGTTACATTAAAAATCAATTTAATTTGATATATGACCGACCTTTTTCAAAACTCAGAAACAATGAAGCGGATGTAGACTTGTATATTGCAGAACTGACATTGATGTGTTATAAAAAAAAGTTTAGTTATTATGTTCCATGACATATCCTTTCAAAACGGGGAAGACAAAGGAGTTGATGTCAATGCATGTAGGCATGTTAATTGTTGAATCAGACTTGTGTGTTACTACATGTAATGTATGTATAAATTGTGTGTTACAATTAGCTTTAACCTTGTTGAACCATTGGTACATGTAATTCCCTTTCCCCCCCTCTCTCTCTCTCAATACTGGCAAAATTCCAGGATGTATAATCATGTGGTTTTAATAGGGTATATAAATATTTGTAAGCGTGAATCTACATAAATGTACAAATAATGTTGATATTATTCATCTTTATTACAGGATACGCTTGTTGCTCTCCCCCTCTCTTATTTGTGTTGGCTATTTGGTGTCTGAAACAAACAAAAAATGTACTGGCCCTGTCGCCCTGAATTGTTGCATTTCATTTTGTTTAATTGTCTACTAAATATTTGAAATCTCACTCCCTTTACTGATCGAAATTGTGATTAAGCTTCATGGGACTTGTCATTATTGAAGAATACAATTATCTTTTCTCTCTTTCTCTCATAATCGGGCCACAATGTCAGTCGTTCTATGTATAATGCAATAAAATATGCTTTTTATTTGATGGACTTGCTTATTCCAGACATTCCTCCATCAGAAATAAGCAAGGCATGTCACACTTTTAGTTATGTTTTATTTCCTGAAAATTGCATCTTCTTCTAAATGGGTTACGTGGTAGTTTTCATCATTCCCCCCCCCCCCCCCCCCCCCCCCCACCAAATAATACAATTTTATTACACTTGCCTTTATAGTGGACAAGCAGTTTTTAGCATTTTTTTAAACATTTAATACAAATTGTTTTGTTTTCCAGCTTGGAGGTATCATCACACCCAATGATGGGAACTGCCATCTGGATCCTTTCTCACAGAACTACACCATGTCACACTACCTGGTAAGTCTGTTTGTATGTATGTCTGTCTGTCTCTCTGTCTGTCTGTCTGTCTGTATGGTTTCTGAACTGCCATTTGGACCCCTTCTTACAGAACTACACCATGTCACACTACCTGGTAAGTCTGTCTGTATGTTTGTATGTATAACGTGTATGTCTGTTTGAATATCTGTCTGTCTGTATGGTTGCAGAACTGCCATTTGGACCCCTTCTCACAGAACTACACCATGTCACACTACCTGGTAAGTATGTCTGTATGTCTGTCTGTATGTATGTCTGTCTGTCTGTCTGTCTGTTTGTATGTATGTATGTCTGTTTGAATATCTGTCTGTCTGTATGGTTGTAGAACTGCCATTTGGACCCCTTCTCACAGAACTACACCATGTCACACTACCTGGTAAGTCTGTCTGTATGTCTGTCTGTATGTGTGTATGTATGTATGTCTGTCTGTCTGTCTGTCTGTCTGTTTGAATATCTGTCTGTCTGTATGGTTGCAGAACTGCCATTTAGACCCCTTCTCACAGAACTACACCATGTCACACTACCTGGTAAGTCTGTCTGTATGTGTGTATGTATGTATGTATGTCTACATGTATCTGTCTGTTTGAATATCTGTCTGTCTGTATGGTTGCAGAACTGCCATTTGGACCCCTTCTCACAGAACTACACCATGTCACACTACCTGGTAAGTCTGTCTGTCTGGGGTGTCTGTATGTCTGTCTGTCTGTCTGTCTGTTTGAATATCTGTCTGTCTGTATGGTTGCAGAACTGCCATTTGGACCCCTTCTCACAGAACTACACCATGTCACTACCTGGTAAGTCTGTCTGTCTGGGGTGTCTGTATGTATGTATGTATGTATGTCTGTCTGTTTGTTTGTTTGTCTGTCTGCCTGTATGTTTGTATGTCTGCCTTTTTCTGTCAGTAAAGCTGTCCTTCTTGCCAGTGTGTAAACCTTTGAATTATTGTTGAGCTATCTTTTTTAATGCTAGACTGATGGTATGAATGACTTATTGTGAATTATTAATTGATTGGATGATTGATTACTTGATTGACTGCTCAATATTTATCTTCCTTCTCGTTTTAGGACTATCCCTCCATCAGTCGCCTGAATGATCTTAGTATTAATGTAATGTATCTGGATAGATCTTTCATTTCTAGTGCTCAAATATTTTTCTTCCTCCTTCTCTTTTCAGGACTATCCCTCCATCAGTCACCTGAATCCCAATATGAGGGAGAACAGTGTCATCCTATCTTCATCTTATAAAATTTGTAAATGAACAGATAGCCTACATTAAATTCTTATTGATGTTTCATGTATAGCAGGATTCATCTTTTAGTATCTAGTGCTCAATATTTGTCTTCCTTCTCTCTTCAGGACTTTCCCTAGGTCAGTCACCTGAATGATCTTCTTTCATTTCTAGTGATCAACATATTTCTTCTTTCTTTCTCTTTTCAGGACTATCCCTCCATCAGTCACCTGAACGCCAAGATGCGGGAGAACAGTATCATCCCTATCTTTGCCGTCACAGAGCTAGAGTATGAGGTGTACAATGTAAGTTCATGTGAAATAAGTGGGTCTCTTGTCAGTGGTCGGACTGATTTGGGGGGGTCACACAAAAGTTAACCCTAACCCTAACCCTAACCTGATGTATTTCTTTGTTTTCACAAAAAATGTCACTTTGTTTCCTATGTTTTTTTTCTTCAAATTATTGGGGAGGCACATGCCTTAATGTAGTTCATGTGAAATTAGTGTGTCTCTTGTCAGTGGCTATTAGGGGGGGGGGGGGGGGGGGGGGGGGTGGGGGGAGGGGCGGGGGGGCATGTGATGTATTTCTTTGTTTTTACAAAAAATGTCCCTTTATGTTGTTGTTTTTTCTCCAAATTATTGGGGAGGCATGTGCCCCCCGCCCCCCCCCCCCCCCCCGATGTATTTCTTTGTTTTTACCAAAAATGTCCCTTTATGTTTCCTATTGTTTTTAATCAAATAATTGGGGTGGGTGATCTCTAGGGATCTTGTATGATGGCATTGTTCTTTCATCTTTATCCATTTTTCAGAATTTGACCAGGTACATTGAAGGTGCTACGGCGGGTATCCTTGCCGACGATTCAAGAAACATCGTCCAGCTCGTCAAAGACAACTACAACGTAAGTCACAAGTCGTTGTGTTCTTAGTAACTATTTACTGTTATTAGTCATGAATTTTTTCCAGTGAATTTGAGTTTGAATATGTACTAAAAAGTACTAAAAAGTAGTACTAAAAAGAAATAATGATAATGTAATAACAACATTTATAGAGAGTATCTATAAGTGCCCTAGGGATTCAGAGGCCAATTATTATCCTTTGTCATCAGGTACAGTTCAAACCTGTACAATTAGCTTGTGCACTATCTCAACTCCTTGAGCCTGAGCTGCTCAGGGTGCTACAGGCCAATAAACACCCAACCAAGAACCTATTTATACTCCTGAGTAGGGAGCAGCAATGGCTGGAGCATTATTATTTCCCTCGGTCTTCATGTACAGTTCAAACCCGTACAATTATTTTGTGCACCATCTCAACTCCCTGAGGAGCATACTAGCCTGAGCTGCTCAGGGTGCTACAGGCCGATAAACACCCAACCAAGAACCTATTTATACTCCTGAGTAGGGAGCAGCAATGGCTGGAGCATTATTATTACCCTTGGTCATCAGGTACAGTTCAAACCCGTACAATTATCTTGTGCACTATCTCAAATCCCTGAGGAACATACATATACATGTACCAGCCTGAGCTGCAGTCAGGAATAACAATGTTAATTGTGAGATGTCTGGTGGTAAGTTTTTAATGGTCTTATATTTCACGAGTGCAAAACGACTTAGATGCGCATTTTTATTTTAGCATTTAATAAACAGAAAATTGCCAAGCAAAAATGTATGCATTGCAATTTATTTATGAATTCTTCAATATGCAGAAAATCACATCGCGGGTGGAAGTGGTAGATGATGCGCCATATAACATATCGATCGCCTACACCGCGCACTGCCCCGGCGGAGTGGTCAAACCGGGATCCCAGGTCTGCGAAAGTCTCAAGCTCGGCGACACGGTCAATTTCACTCTCCAAATTACAGCTACGGGATGTCCCCCTACAGCCTTGAAGTACCAAACGTAAGTTTATTAAAATTTGTGCATCTTTTCATTATTATTATTATTTATTCGGCAAATGAAAAGTGTACAAAGTAAGGAAATTGCAACCACTGGAATGACAGGGCTTGAAAAAAGTTAACTGAATAACTGTGGCCAAAAGTCATCCGTCCCAATTCCAGTGGTTACTTACAAAATGGTAACAAACCAACAAGATAGAAAGTGAATAATATAAACGTTTGAACATCAGAAATACTAATCTAACACTAATTAACAAGTCATGAATACTAATTTAACACTAATTAACAAGACAAGAATACTTCTAACACTAATTAACAGATCATGAGGACAATCTGGTCATTTGTGGTCTATATGTTGACCTGGATCCAGGGCTTGGCACTAGAACTTGCCCAAATGCCTGGGGCAAGTAAAAATTCAAAATTGTCTAGTACATTTGCCCGATCGGGCAATTAATATTTCTGTTCAGCTATGAGAGAAAAGCCCAGTTTGGCAAGTGAAATCAAGATTTCTCAAAATTAAGTGGTAAAAAAATCCTGAATTTGGTGGCTGCAAACAAGGAGATACATTACAAATTATATCATATTTTGATATCGCTAGTGATATTCGTTTGTCTCACAATGTATGGTCAACAAGGGATCTAAAAGATCACGACGTTTCGTGCGCCGCTGCAACACTTCGTCAGGTGATAGAATCTAATGTAAGCAAGCGTGTTTTATACCTTACGGGCGGCTCCAACGCGCTATCTCGCGTCGGCCAATAGGCCTTGTCCAATATTGACCAATTAGGAACGTACTCGCTCATGCGAGATAGCGCGTTGGAGCCGCCCGTAAGGTATAAAACCGCTTGCTTACATTAGATTCTATCACCTGACGAAGTGTTGCAGCGGCGCACGAAACATCGTGATCTTTTAGATCCCTTGTTGACCATACATTGCGAGACAAACGAATATCACTAGCGATATTATTTTCGATACTATATCCGCAATGAGTAATATATTTAGCATTATATCATATTTGGTTGCCCTTTCGGGCAAGTAGAATTTGCATTAGTGACATTTTGATGGCCCAGAGCTAATTTATAGTTGCCCCGGGCAAGCAGGCCTTATTTCGAGTCCTGGATATGCTAATCATTTTCCTTCAAGTATACATTATCTAGGTAAATGACTACAATAAAAACGTGATTACATTATTGCACCATACCAGTATAAAATACACAAATGCCCATTTTCTATGCATCATTACACACCATTTTGTCTTTACAATACCAGCAAAAAATAGTAACGATGTGTCAAGAGATAAGACTGTGATCCGTTTATCACCATCACCCTTTTCTATGTAGGCCTGCTACTAGTACTTACGGCTTATGCATTTTACAAAGACATTTGATACTGTAGCTCTTGTCAGCAGCCAAAGGCACTAGTTATCAAATTGCAGTTTGTGTTTTTAGTTTCTCAATACTAAATAGACATTTTTCATTTGCCCAAACAGTATTAATTATGATTAATTGTCAGTGTATTCTTGGAATGGATTACATTTGTTTAGCTAATAGGTTGAAAGATAACAGTACAAACTTGTTATACAATGTAGGTATAGAACTCTGATATCACAAACCCTATTATACTATTATAACAAGGGAACTTTACTGGTCTGATCTTTTTTAATAAGTGTTTGTTTTTAACCCAGATATAACAAGATACCTGATCTAAATAAATTATATTAAATTATTAAAAATGTACCCATGGATGAACATGTATATGACTATAACTGCGGGGGATTAGTGTTAACATACAAATTTAAGATATTCCACACTTTTGTAAACTTCTAGTACACAAAACAAAACATTTAAGTTTCATTACTTGATTCTGATTGGTGCGAAAATTAACAGAAAGTCTGATCGCGTCTTTTCCCGCACAAAACCTGTGATAACATTTCCATATATGGGCAATTCCAGCATCACGGACATTACAAATATGAAAAATTTCTTGACTTTCCAATACCACTACAAAAAGATGAACCTGTCCATGTAATGTATGTGGTATTTTCATTAATGTTTCTCTATCTTTATGTATTAACCGCTTCCCCCATTTTGCCAGTTCTTCTGTCAGGAAAAACGTGTTGTTAAAGGGAGATTCCGGACGATTTAAACAAAAATACAGTGTATTGGAAATAAATCAAGGGATATGCTTGAATATTTTCAGGATTTGACTCGCTTGATTTCTAAGAGATTTTTCTTATGTCATTAACTTAAATTTTCAAACTGTTCAACAATGCAGTAATGCTCAAAGGCACGGTCAGTGGCGCAGCGTGGACTGAACTATTCATGATCGAGCATTGTATTCGTCCGATAAAAAGAACACATTCGCTGCAGTAAAAAAAAACCATAAATAGGCGCATAGTGAGTCTCTCACATCAACAATTGGTGCATTGTGGGAGAGAACAAGCTCACTCGCGAATTTGTGTCATTAGAATTCAAAACCAATTATCAGAACCCACAATCATACCTTCTTCATAAAATTGTGTTTAGTGACCTAGAATATCTGTCTTTCATTCATTAGAAGCTTGAATTCGTCTGAACGTTCCCTTTAAACCACCAGCAAATACTGTCCCAAGGTCCTTATGATAAATAGGTTCAACTGTACAGTAGTCAGTTTTTTGTTGACCTTTTTTCTTCTTCTTCCTCTTGTCCATATTTTGCAAGGAAATAAAGGAAATACCAGCTTCCTTCCTGGCCTGTCATTGATCCAAACCAACGTTGCAGTCAGGAAGTGTCTCGTTTTTAACCAATAAAGGACGACAGCTATTTTAAGGCAAAATTGATCGTTATTTTCCTCTACAAATTGGCAACTCCTAATTTTGTTCTACCTTTTAATAACGAAAAAATAGTTGGAAAATACTTAGTAATTACAATTTAAGACAAATATGAAGTGACTTTGCTGCAAAGTTGCCAATTTGAACGCCAAAATCTGTTTTTTAAATATCACAATGTGTTGCCAATTTAAGGTTTTTCCTAATTTTGCGAGGAAATAAAGGAAATACCAGTTTCCTTCCTGGCCTGTCATTGATCCAAACCAACGTGGCAGTCAGGAAGTGTCTTGTTTGAAGGCACTGAATCGTTAAATTGGGTTAAAATGGGTTATTTTACATGTCACATGCATTGTTTGTTTCAAGAATGTATGTACTTTATGTTTTAGACCTGATAAAGGGTTTAATCCAGTAGTTTTTGGTAAACATGCAAAAATGAAAATAACAATGTCTTGTTTTAAGGCCCTGAATTGGGTTAAAATGGGTTATGTTACAGATCACATGCAATACACATGTAGGCCTATGTAGGAATGTATGTACTTTCTGTTGTAAACTTGATAAAGGATTTAATCCAATAGTTTTGGTAAACATGTAAAAATGAAAATTAAAGTGTCTTGTTTTAAGGCACTGAATTGTTAAATTGGGTTAAAATGGGCCAGTTTACATGTCACATGCATCGCATGTACATGTACTTTCTGTTGTAGACTTGATAAAGGAATCAATCTTTACTAATAATGAAAATAAAAATGAAAATCTCTGCGTGTACATTCATATTCATGTGAAAATTACTTTTTGTTTATTATTTAATATGTTTGTGTGTACGTTTGTATTTATGTACATGTAGGAATTTGTGTTATTAAGTATATTAGTGATTCAATGAGTGTGCATATATTTCTGTATACATGCAAACTGTTCAAACTTATGTGAGGTTTGCACATATGTTGTATGTTTCTTTGTTTTTCGCTGTGTGTGAGTATATTTATGCAATTCTGTTACAGATTGGGCCCGTTCTCACTGGCTTAATTAGCGCGATTTGCATCGCGATCAGAATTTCGAAATTATTTTTCTGTTGACCGTTCACACACGCAGCGCGCGCCAAATAATCACGATAAATCAAAAAAATCGCGATGATTTCTGAAAAATCGCAGAACTTATCGTGATTTGCATCGCGATCCTCATCACGATTATTTTTCAAAATTGTATGTCCACACGGCATAAAATTTCAAAATTTGCATCGCGATTATTTGTGCCATTGAGAATGGGCCTATTGTGTGAACAGAACTTGCCCTTTGTCACAGATTAAAATATCCAAATTGAAAGTTACTCCAAAGTCTAAATATAGGACAAATCAAAACAAGCAGAGTTGGCTGAGAATCAAGTTTTAGTCTTGATCCCACAGCCCTTCTTTGTATTTTATTTTACACAGGCAGAAGGAGACTGCTAAATATTGCAATATTGCATTTTCTTGTTAAACTAGACAATATTTTAAAAGAAAATTATAGGATTGCAGTGTTGATTTACATCAGTTGGAAGTTTGCACTTTAAATATTAAAGGTACTTAGCAACATTGTCCAAATCCTCAAAATCCAATTGGAATTCTAGCGGTTCCCTCATACCTTGTTGTATTCGTATTAGCAATAAAATCATGGGACAGGTTTCGGTTTTTCAAATTTCCCTTACGTTAAAAAGATATTTACGATTGAAGTGTTCAGATGTTAAATTATCCACTGGACCGCAAAAACCGTGTTCAAAGTGAGTCAGAGTGCAATGAGTTAGTGAATATTACTTTGCATTTTTGCTCATTACTCGGCCATATAACGTCCATTTGACTTGAAATGTTCACACAATTCCCTGTGGACATATCAGATAACAACAATATACATTGTATCAACCACTCATCACTTTTTGCACATGTCAACAAAGTTACTAGATCCCTGTTATGACTACTCTAGCCCAGTGGCATAGTGTTGGCTGCTGCTTGAATGGATTTGTAGAAACTCTGTATTTGTTTTTATATTTGTACCCTTATGCTTTTTCAATTAGTTGGTGGGTGTGGGGGGGGGGGGGGGGGGGGTGGGCGATTGATAGATATCGTCATACTAAAGGGGCATTTGAAAAAAAATATAACCCTATTTTATTCTTCTCTTGCCATTTAAGCCAAACAACACGGTAGAAGAGAAATGTGGAAGCTCAAATTAATTTGTGTGGAGTTAGACACTTTACAGGCACCCCTTTAATACTAATTGGTGACTAGCTGAAATATCACCACATGGAGTGGAAAAGGTGTACCTGTATGCAGGAATGATTAGAGTATGTTTCTGTTGACTAGGGTAATGATAATGCAAAGTGCTATGTTACGCAATTGAATAGTGCTATTTCAAATAACCATTTGTAATGATTGAATCTGTATAATTTGTACTTTTGTCATGAGAACATGCAGTGTGTATCCATTGACCGGGGTCATAATAATCGTGTGAAGCGCTATGATCCCCACAGGAATAGCGCTATAAAAAATAACCGTTATTATTTATTAAAATTCAAATCCACTTATTTTCTCTCCCATCCAGGTTTACTGTGCGACCCATTGGCTTCAATGAGGAGCTGAAGGTGGATGTGGAGTTTGTGTGCGACTGCGACTGTGAAGCTCAGAGGGTAAATAAATGCAGGGTTTATGTTCGCTTGGTCTAAATTCAGTTGGTCTACAACTCATTTGGTCTAATACATGTACATTTCCCCAACTTAAAAACATGATCCCTAACCCAAAACCTAACCCTAACCCCAATCGTAATCCCTAATTATAATCATAAGCCCCCAAATTTATAATTTTCTAGTAGACCAAATGGTTGTAGACCAATCGGCGAGTTACCAAATGCAGTACACCATTTTACATTATGATATCAACATGTATTGTACAATAATCAATAATATGTACCCTACCAAGTATCAAACTATAGGAGTAGCATTATATATGAACCCTGTGAAAGCATTTATGAGGTAAGGCCCCCGTAGCGAGTCAGAACATATGAATGAATGCGCAAATCTGGTTGGTTCAAATGTGCATATTTTCTGACTTGCAATTGATTGCAGCTTAACATTAGATCGTAACACTTTCTGCAATGGGGCCCTGATCAATCATTCTTGTTTTTATTACAATACAAAATTAAAGGATTTATATTAACCTGAAATAATAGCATGCAAGACTGAATAGGCAACAAATCATCAGATTGCTACATTTTAAAACGCCCTTTTTCATAATCTCAATAGCTAATAAAACTATGTTCAATTTGTGATAATTCTTCAACAATCGAAACTACCCGATGTCTGATTGAAAACATGGGAGAAAATATGTTCCCTCATCGAATTTCAATTATGTTATTTGTTGGCTGAATTGTGCGCATAGAGATGTATTCATATACTACATAAATGGAACTCATTTTTTATTATGGTTAATTATTTTATTTATTTTTCTTCTCGTTGTTTTGCCATACGTGTGTGAACTAGTATCCGGACAGTCCCTTCTGTAGCAATGGGAACGGCACGTTGGAGTGTGGAAGCTGTATCTGCAACCAGGGCCACTATGGCAGGACGTGCGAATGCAGTAGCGATGATCCGTCGCTGGAAGATAACGACGCACCTTGCATAGCGTAAGTAAAGAGATATATAATTGTTTAGCTTAGATCATTGTTTTATGTTTTTTATTTAAGTTGTTTCTGTGTGTATGCAGTCAGTGTACATGTGCTTTTCATATTGATATATTATTTGTTGGTCAATTTTCCTCTGATTAAGATTCTGCTAGGATCAAAAGCTAGGATCGAAAAATCTCACACACTTGACTAACTCTCAATTTATTGTTTGATCACATTTCAGGCCCAATACATCCATCGTCTGTTCAGGCAGGGGATCGTGTGTGTGCGGACAGTGTATGTGCTTCCCAAGACCTGTAAGTATATAATTTAAAGATAAATTGTGAATGAAAATGAGCAAAGAAAAATAGACTTTGCCGGTGAAGCTTATTTTTCTTCACTCAATTTCATTCATTTAAAATATTTCTTAGTCAGTTTAGTCAGTTTCCTTTATGTTTGAATTAAAAAATACCTTGTGTTACTTTTTTAAGATACTAAATTTTAATCATACATACATATATATATATACACTGTATGTGTCATTGTTATGTAAAGCGCGTTGAGAATTCCTTCGGTTTTGAAATGCGCTATAAAAGAGACATTCATTATTATTTTGTATTATTGTCTGTAAAAAGAAAACAAAAGGCATGACACTACCTAAGTAGCAATTCCTACTGTACATTAATTTTCACAGGATGTGAATACTGACACTCTGAAAAATACATGCTTTATGAATGTGACCGGCTATAGCAAAACCCTGCACTTGTCGGTAAAAATCAAAATGTAGATTTTCATACCATTACAAAGGCTTCATTACAAGCTTTCATTTGATGCTTTATTCTAACTAATTGGTCAATAATTGGCGAAGATATGATTGTTTCAATTTTACAATCATAGGTCTTTTACATACATTGTGTGAACTTAAAATGCCCATTTCTTCAAAACATGAATTACCGACAAGTGCCAGGTTTTGCCATAGCCGGTCATATATAGGTTTTGAACAAGGAAGTCCATGTCCATGTATTATTGATAATGTGAGGTGTACAGTAGGTATAGTGAAAGTATATTTAATTGCTCATTGTGTCTTTATCATCATGCAAATCTGTTTCTATATCTCTCATTACAAACTTTAAATCATGCCAAATTTTTTTTTATAGAGTAGGCTATTAAATAATGATAATAATAATGATTATGGTGCCTACTTATATAGCGCACGTTCATTGATCATTACAGAAAGAAAAAAAGCAATACATGTGTGGCAGTGCTTGATAAAAAGTAGTCAAAAATTATGCGTCGTCAAAGGAAGAGAAGTAACTCTCTTGGCACTTTCTGTGCACGTGAGAAAAATAAGATTTTAAATTTTAAAATACATTGTATAAACACATTTTTGCCTGTAAACCTGTTTCCATAGATGCCTAATGAGCTTGTATTTGGCAAATTTGTTACCATTAAGTTTATTTATTCCGTATCTAATAAGATTGAGGATTTGAAAAGGTGCATTCCATACAAACTTATTTTATTTCTAAACACCTTTTTTCATAGACGCCTAGTGAGCTGCTATATGGTACTTTCTGTGAGTGTGACAACTTCAACCGTTGAGTTCATTTTGAATTAAATAAGAATGATAAAAGACTTATTTAATTTGTAAACACCCTTTTTTCGTAGACACCTAGTGAGCTTGTATCTGGTACTTTCTGTGAGTGCGACAACTTCAACTGCGATCGCTACCAGGGAGCTTTATGTGGTGGTAAGTTGTCGTCGGTACATCTTATAAGAGGCCTTATGAGTTATTAAAGCCAAATGCCAAAATGATTGTAAGGCAACACACACTGAGATCCAACTGG
Organism: Echinarachnius parma; assembly: GCA_037951105.1. Lineage (NCBI taxonomy): Eukaryota > Metazoa > Echinodermata > Echinoidea > Clypeasteroida > Echinarachniidae > Echinarachnius > Echinarachnius parma. The sequence goes on along the minus strand of JBAMJV010000909.1, from coordinate 75,487 downwards.
CTTTTTAGTTTGTGTTGCCTTATGACTCGGATTTTGCCAGTTGGGAGCCAGTCGGAAGCCAGTTGGGTCAGTGTGAGTTGCCTCGTGACTCTGATTTTGCCACTCGAGAGCCAGTTGGGTCAGTGTGTATTGTCTCGTGACTCCGATTCTATATCGGCTATTAGCTGTACCTTGTATTGGAGGTGGTCATGTTAATTTGATTAAGCCCTTCCCTTCGAGATTTTGAAATCCCCATAGACTTTGTACACAGCCCACTCGGTTCCCGTAGTCAATGGGTTAACTTAACGTCTGCCTATTTATGAAAAGATGTACATTGTATGTAAATAGCTGTATAATATTCTATTACCAAGTCTTAATTTTTGTACTGATCAATATTGTTCATTGTGATTTTGAAATACAAACGTCTGAAATCTCAAATTCATAAACAATCAATGAAATGTTTTCTTAATTGTAATTTTGAATTGCATATATTGTTTCTTTTTGTAATTTTCGAATAAAGTTCGAATCACACATATAATGCATATATATTTGATGTAATCTATGTTGTAGGACCAGACAGAGGCCAGTGCATCTGTGACGACAGGACCAAGCGCAGCCGTTGCGAGTGCCAACCTGGTTACAGCGGTAACGCCTGCGAGTGTTCAACAAGTATATCGGCGTGTCTCTCGCAGATAGTACCAAATGTAAGTTTGTTTTTAAGAAATGTCCATAAAAAAGGGAGTGGTGTCTTTTGTGTAATTCGTCCCATGCTTGATTTTTTAAATTTAATCAAACCTGTGTTTTGTGACCAGCTGTTTAAAGGGAAACAAGGAAAGTGGCCTCTGTAGACAGATGAACTCTATAGACAGGGTCAAGACACTGTTTTGTCTCTGCAGGGAATCATTGTCAGTGGTCACTTTGGGCAGGTTTGCTACAGACCCTACTATAGAGAGGTTAACTGGAAGCCAGGGGGGTGTTACACAAAGATCCTAAGTTGATCTTAGCACTAAGATGGTCTTAAATATTATGGAAAGCCATTAGTGTCTTGAAACAGTTTTTATAAAAGTTTTGTTGAAATGCATAAAATGTTGATTCAAATCATATATATGTTCTAATTATCAAAGAGATTCATAATCTTCACATAAAATTCATGAAATCTCTTTGATAATTAGAAAATATATATGATTTGAATCAACATTTTATGCATTTCAGCATCACTTTTACAAAAATGTTTCAAGACACTAATGGCTTTCCATAATATTTAAGACCATCTTAGTGCTAAGATCAACTTAGGATCTTTGTGAAACACCCCCCCCCAGGATTGACTATCTGTCTGACTTTTCTGAATGAACAAAAAATAGCAAAGAAAATGGGGTTTCTGGTCAAGTTTCCCTATGTTTGAAATAATTTGTTTTCAGTGTAAATTTGTATGATATCATTTCAAGCAATGAATGAATAATGAATGCATGAGATATTTCCAACCCTTACAGGCAAACACTACATGTATGTCTTACAAAGCTTCCCTTTTCCTTCAGCTTTAGTCACTAGCTCTTTAAATAATTGAACTTTGGTGTACAACTATTCAATTGCTTGACTGCAGAATACGAAATTGTTATTTATCTAATTGTTACATCGTTTGCAGGAGGTGATTTGCAATAATCAAGGGGAGTGCATTTGTGGGGAGTGCCGCTGCAGCACAACATCATCTTACAGAGGACCTCTCTGCCAAGACTGCCCAGTAAGTGTTTTGATTCCATTCAATATTTTAAAAAAGAATATTAACAAAAATGATATTCATATTGCAGATGATATTGATGATTGCTGGTGATAATTTTATGATGATGTTCAGAATGAGGATTAAGAATTCAGTGATTATTATGGTGATGATGATTAACACAATTGCTCATTTCTTGAACACTGGCCACTGCAAGTCTGTATGTATAAAGAAAATGAGATGAATAAAATAGTGAATAGATTTAGGTAACACTTGACAAGATTTCTGGTATGGATAGTGTTCTAAGCAAGACCATCGGTACAGGAATCTGGAAGTCAGAATGTAACCAGTGTCCATACCCTGCCACAATGGAGGGACCTGTCATAATGGAGGGACCTGTCATTACCTAAAATCTGTTTACATCCTAAATCTCTTTCCTTTTCATGCCTCTCATTTGCATTCTACATACTGACTTGCAGTGGCCAGTGTTCAAGAAATGTGAATTGTGTGTGTGCAAGAACTTTTGTACAGAAATCCTAAAATGAGAGTGTTACCAGTGTCCTTACCATGTCATAATGGAAGAACCTGTCATTACCTAAAATCTGTTAATACCTAAATTGCTTATTATTTCCTCCTCTCATTTTCGTTATACCTACCGACTTGCAGTGGCCAGTGTTCACGTAATGAGAATTGTGTCAAATGCAAGGCCTTTGTTATCAGAATCCCCAAGTCAGCTACAGTGTGATGACCAGTATTCCTACCCAGTTTTCCGGACGAAATTATCAAACCTGTAATTACATTTATTGCCTAAATCACTAACTATTTCTTCCTCTCATTTTCGTTGTACCTGTACAGACCTGCCAAGGCCAGTGTTCGATAAATGCGAATTGTGTCAAGTGCAAGGCCTTCGGTACTGGGATCCCCAAGTCAGAGTGTGACCTGTGTCCCTACCCGGTCATCATAGTGGACTCGGTTAAATCAAGTAAGTTCTGCTACATATTGTATTCTTATTTCGTAATACTTCTGATGAGGACTTTACATAAAGACTGGGGGGGGGGGGGCTGATTTAGCCCCCCCCCTCCTCTATTTTCGCGATTACTTCGCAATGCTTAAATATTTTACGGTGCCACTTCATGACTTTTTTCCTTGGAGTCTTGCGCAACTTTTGATACCAAATTTGCGCACACCGGGTCAACGATCCCGGAGTTGTGTAACATTTTGCGATCGCGTGTCACTGAAAATTCAATTTATTTTTGTTCAATTCTTCCATATATAACATACAGAGTTTTTAGATGCACCTTTTATAATGCAGTTTTATGCCCATCTTTTCACATGCACTGTTAGTATTTCCATTTTACATGGTGAATAAAACTTATTGCATTCTCATTTGCATAAAACAATACAATATATAAAGAATAATACAAAGAAAAACAAAGAAAAAGATAAAAACAAAGAAAAACATAGACAACGGTAAAACTAAATCAATTTTCATGATTATCCTGTTGTTTTATCAAGGATTGTGATATCTTAGCATGTATATTGTACCAGGAACACAGTTTTGTTTCATAAGAATCAACATATATTAAGAAAAATTAAAAATTAAAAAAAATTAAAAACATTTTTGCATAATTAATTAGCTCTAATTATATTCTAATTTGAAAACAATGTTCAACTATGCAGTATTGTAGAGCTCATGGACATCTATAACCATGCCCAATTTGGAAATTGCCCAAATTTTTTTTTTTTTGCATATTTCATTAGCTCTAATTAGCACATTCTAATTTTGTTTTAAATGTTTTAACTATGCAATATTGTAGATCTCATAGACATCTATCACCATACCAAATTTGGAGTCGATCGGAGTTTCGGTTGCCGAGATCTTGGGGGGGGGGGGGGCCCTTTTAGCCCCCCCCCCCCCCCAGTTTTTTAAAGGTTCGAAATAGCCCAGTCTTTTTAGGGTTAATTGGGTATGCATTTGCAAGGTTTATTTTTACCACTTTAAAAGTTGTACCCAATTAGGTGGTGACAATTTCCTTTAAAAGCAATTAAAATGTTTGGTGAAATCCCACCCTAAAACAGGTGTACCCCTTTATATGTTACCCCATTGAGGGAAGACAACTGTACTTTTGATGATTTGATTTGTTTTTCTCTTCAGCCAATGGATCTGAGAAGTGCCTGACTGAAGATGAGGACGACTGCTCCGTCATCTTTACCTACGTCACCTACGCAAACGGCTCCTTGGTCCTCTACGTGCAGAAAGAAAAAGGTAAGCACCACTGGATGTGGTGTGGCAAGATTGGTAGAGCGCGCGCTTTCCGATCATGAGATCCCGAGTTCGAACCCTGCCCACTGCGTTTGTCCTTCAGCAAGACAATTTATCCACAATTGCTGCTCTCTACCCAGGTGTATAAATGGGGACCCGGTAGGAGGTGAAAGCCTAATGTGAAGGATTTTCTCAATGCCGATGAGCCGCTTGGAAGGAATGCTCCCCAGGGAGTGGAGATGGTGCACACAATGTGTGCTGGTTTGCATAGTATCCTATGACCGGGGGTAATAATAGCATTGTAAAGCGCTTAAAGATGTTTATCAATCATATTAGGCGCTATATAAATCGAGTATATATTATTATTATAAGGGGGAAAAATACCAGGAAAAAGAGCTCTAGCAAAGATGATAATGATAGTGTCTCCATTCTTTTAAATGTTTAGCAAAGCTTGTAATTAGAAAGGCTACATGTATGTGCGAAAAGAAAAATGGTTTGTTAATTTTTAGAGAAAGCGTTTTGCAAGTTTATATAGGAATAATTTATATCTAAGTCAATGTAGCCATTACATTTATTTGATTAGTAATAGTTGAAAATGTTAAACGATATAAAGATATAATCTCCCAACCAGTGATCATCTACCGCATCATTATCGGCCTCTTCCCATTCTTTGTAGTCTTTACAAGTATTATTCAAATTTTTAAATTATAATTGTAGCAACAAACTTTGTCATTGGAAAATTAAAATTTATCCAACAATATAACTTATTTTCCATCACCAGTTTGTCAAAAACCAGTGAACACCCCCATCTCATCATTGGCATCTCTTTATTCACAAACTTCATAGCTTTTCAAATTGTCATCTTATACAAATGATTTAATTTACAATTGCAATCAAAATACACAATTGTAATAACTGTGAAATTCATGTTATGTTTCCAATTTTCTTCTGTCACCAGTTTGCTTCCAACCAGTAAACTTCCTATTCACAAACTTCATAGCTTTTAAAATTGGCCCCAAAAATGTCATTATCAATTTCAGCAAAAAATTTTTAAAATGCAAAAATCTTTGTCATTAGAAAATCATAACTGTGAAATTTATCTTATGTTTTTGATGTTCTTCCGTCGCCAGTCTGCTTCGAACCGGTGAACATCCTCCACGTCATCATCGGCATCATCATCGGCATCTTCATCGTGGGGCTGGCCCTGCTGCTCGTCTTGAGGCTCCTCATGTACATCAAGGACCGGAAGGAGTTTGCGCAGTTCGAGAAAGAGCGAATGGACACCAAATGGGGACAGGTTTGTGGATTGATGTTGATGTGCTGTTTCACTATTTTGATTATCGTGTTTCTGTTTTTGCGTGCATTCAGACGCGTGTACATGCATTTCCGTGGGAACGTTCGGTGGTACGTGCGCTTGCATGCCTGTGTCACTGCCTGTCTTTGCTGTATATAGGAAATTTACACAATTAGAGGGGATTTGAGGGGGTTTTTTTTGGTTCGAGAAAGAGCGAATGGACACCAAATGGGGACAGGTTTGTGGATTGATGTTCATGTGCTGTTTCGTCGTTTCGTTTTGCGTGTTTGTGTTTTGACGTGCATTCAGACACGTGTACATGCATTTCCGTGGGAATGTTCGGTGGTACGTGCGTTTGCATGCATGTGTCACTGCCTGTCTCTGCTGCATTTAGGAAAATTTGTTTTGTCAAATGTTTGTGTAAAGAATCCATGGGAGTTTGCTCAATTGGACCATAGGGACAGGTTGGAGCATTATTTGACCTTAACTGTCTTCATTTTCTTTTACCGTGTTCGTTTAAAATAGTATGGGCGGGTGGACACATTTTGTTATGGGAATACATGGTGAAATGTGCACTTGCATGCAGGTACGTGTGACTGCCCGAGTTGTGTGTAGGTGAAAGGAATTTGGTGTGAATGTGTATATATATGATAATGAGATCTTGCCAAGGGACCATGTTTTACAGTCTCTTCTTGTTTATGTTAGTGTGTATTTTAATGATGAGCTTACATATGTGACCGGCTATACCAAAGCCCGGCACTTGTCGGTAATTCACATTTTGAAGAAATGGGCTTTTTAAGTTCACACAATGTGTGTAAAAGACCTATGATTGTAAAATTTAAACAATCATATCTTCGCCACTTATTGACCAATTAGTTAGAACAAAGCATCAAATGAAAGCTTGTGATGAGGCCTTTCTAACGGTACGAAAATCTACATTTTTATTTTTACCGACAAGTGCCGGGTTTTGCTTTAGCCGGTCACATATTTATACATGTTTGTACTGTTATCAATATAGTCATATCAAGTGCTGTTTCTATCGAAGGTTTGAAAAGAGTTTACCAATGTTTTCCCCAGATGATTTTATTTGTTTTTTATACATTTGCTAGAACCTAAAGAACAAAAAAAAAATCTCAATATTTCACTTCAGCTTTTATAAAAATAGATTTTGAAATAGTTATAGTCACATACAAACTTGCTTCAGCTATCTGTGTCATGTCATTGTGATATGTTTATGCAATGCTAGAAATTAACCTTTTTGCCTTGTGGCCCAGTAAAAACAAGATTGTTCATATTTGAGTGGCCCAAGATCTAAATCTGGTGGCCCCAAACATAGAAAAACATAACAAATTCTTTTAAATTTGGTTGCCCGAATGGGCCAGTAGAATTTAAGGATCAATGAAATTTGGTGGCCCGGAGCTAATTTTTAGTGGCCCCAGGCCAGCGGGCCTATGCTAATTTTGAGCATTGGTTTATGCAGGAGGCTCTATTTATTTTATTAGGATCCTGTTGAAAATGTAATTTTAGTGCCTACATGTATATGTATGTGATGTTTGTATATATCATGTACTTTTATGAATAAATTGATGAATAAAATTTGTTTTTCCTTTACCCTTTTCTTCTCCTACAGAATGAAAACCCGATTTACAAGCCGTCAACGTCCACTTTCAAGAATCCTACGTATCAAAAATGAGAATCGTCTATAAAAATGTAGGATTTTTTAAAGTGTAGTACATGTATGTGACATTTCTTATACATTAACTTAGGGGTTTGTTTTAAATCTCATGTTTAGTCCTTTGTCTATCTGTCTGTCTGTATGTATTGTCTTGTCTTCTTTATGTTTGTCTGTCTTCTTTATGTTTGTCTGTCTGTGGCTCTGTTAATGTCATTTTCTGGCTGTCTAACCGTTTGTCTGTCTTTTCAGTTTCTGTATGTGTGTATGGTAACCTTTTGTTTGTTTATTTGTCTCAAAATTCTTTACACGTGAAGTTTTTAAATTCTATTTTTGAAGGTATCCATTCAAGTATAATTGATGATTATGAATTCAATGTGGTTTTGTCCAGCTTGTCAAAATAATTGAATGCCACATTTGAAATTCAAATTGCAATAGATTACCAATCACTATTATGGAGATCACAGCAACATTAGCGTCACTGTATTTAAACAAAACAAGATTCTGTTATTGTTGGTTTGATGAATATTGACATGGGATTTATAAAACTCAGTAGAAAATTAATGAGATAGCATTTGATTATAGGCAGAGAATTATTTCTTTATAACCAATAATGGATTGTGACTGATGATAATGATTTCATTGTGGACTCGGTAAAACCATGTATGTTCTGTGACATATTTTATTTATTTAAAGGGGTAGTTTAGTTTTGGTAGAGAGGGCGCTGCACATCACAATTTGTTAGTGAGGTAATGAAAAACTGAGGGTCGAATTTGAGAGAACATGCAATTTTAATGGCAGAATAAACTTTATTTGGTCAAAATCAACCCAGAAACGGCTGAAATATCAATAAATATATCTGATCTTATAATTAATTGGGGCCCAAATAATTAGATGATTTTTTCAAAAAATGAAAAAAATGCTTGCACTTTTTCAAAAATTTTCAAAAGCGTTTTTAAAATAGTTGTTGATGATCTCTCTATTTAAAAATTATTTCAATAAAACATCACATGCATAATTTTGTTTGAAAAATGGTTGAAACCATTGCCTTTTTAGAAAGCGCCCTCTTGTGTTTTAATGGCTCTTTTTTAATGATAACAGGCTTTTTGCTTAGTCGTTTGTAATTTTGTATACCTTTCGAGCATGGTAGAGTTATAACTATTAGTTTATAATGTTACTGTCCAGGTTTGGTTACTAAAGTTCAGCATTACCAAAACTGTACTACCCCTTTAAATGATAATTTAGAAATAATGTACTTTTATTAAAATACATGTAGCCTGATATTTAGTAAACCATAAACATGAGAATACCTTTTGCAAATCTTTATACTATTGATGAACCTTCTTCAACACTGTTAAGGAAAACATTGTAATGTTCTTTTATTTTTGCATATTTGAAGAAGAACAAAATTAGTACACTATTTGAGAGAAAATTAACCGAGGTAGTCTCTGTTCTTTTGTGTGAAAATTTAAAACGAGTTATTGTGTATTTATGTATTTTAAGATTGAAATGTTGGATAGATTATGATATGGATGATTAACTAGGTATGAACAATTTTGATTTATTTATGTGATGAAATGTATATTGTACATATATATTGTACATTGTCATACTCATACCAATCATTATTTGGTGACCGTGATACAAAATATAGGGATTTTTCATCATTTAGACTATGAATGTAAGTATACAAGATATCGGAAGTTTTATTTCAAGATTATGATTGTGATTAAGATCAGATAAAAATTATTGGATACAATTCCTTAAAAGATGTACATGTACATAGCTAATTACCTTTGACCTTGTAATTTTTTTAACCATCATTCCTTAAATCAAATCCTTGACCAAACATGAAATATTTTGCTTTTTGACAGATTTGTGTGCAACTCTTTTGAATAATGGATTCGTTGTTCATGATTTAGGTACCGGTAAACAAATATATTAAACTTGCAATCTTGTCTAGCTTGCATTTGGCAAATGGTTTAAAGTGGTTTATAACATAAGAAAGTAGTTATTATTTTATCCAAAGTAATGGGACCAACTATATTCTCGATGTACAGACCATTTTTTTATTTTTTTATTTAATGGCTGTATGATGTGTACATTTTTCACCAGCTGACCAATTATATATTGAGGAAGGTGGCATTTTTGTAATTAACTGAACATGTACATGTAAATTATATGTTGTATATTCTATAGATAGGAAAGGATATTAGTGTTGATATAACCAGTGCTTTACTTGCCTGCTTTAAAACTGACTCAATAGTGAGTAAGAAAACCAATTGAACGACAAAGATGAATAAAAGCATTTGGCACCAAAATTGCTTTTAGGGTCTCGTAGATCAAATGGAAATATGAACAAACACATGATATTACTCCTTTGTTTCAAGATACGTGTAGATGATTGATTCAATATTTGAATAAAAATGTAGAGGTATCAAATAAATCATTCATACCCAGCATAATGGTAAAGCTCTTTGGGGCTGCATTAATACATGACGTAGAACATATTTTATAATATTTTAGAATAGTCTTTTGTGTTCCACTTCTATATGTACCAAAGTGCCTTAAATATGATAAAAGAATTTGGTGGCGATCATTTTCCATAAGAGTTTTTCAATGCATAGATGTTCACTTCGTAAGAAGAAAAGTGTTGTTAATTACACAATTACATTTATATCGATCATGATTCTAATATTGAACAGTTGTGTACATTTTAGTGCAGCATATACTAGATTCGATTATGAAGGTATTAATTACTAGAGTCCAAACTGTTATCGTTTTGTTTGTAGGTATATTCATATTGTTTCTTGTTGTTGTTTACAAACCTGCAAAAGTGTGTTGATAATATTTAGTAAGCTTCACAAAAGATATGCAAATAGTGTGTGTTGAATTAAGTAAAATCATTCTTCGAGAACTGTCGAGAAAGAATGTTTTCGTATAGCACATCCTGTGCCTTTTTAAATAAATCCATAATGCTTCATTCTCAAATTTTAGGGAAAATTAAACTAGTATTTATGAATAAATGCAGTTATATGGCTTTATAGGAAACCAATAAATGTAAGTATTGTGATATCCTCCTTTAAAAGAAAAATATATCATTCTTTTGATTTGCTCTACAATTTAAGTTGTCTTCTCTATCAATGTAAGCTTATAATTTTTTATTTGTACAAAATCCCTTTTTACATTCTTAGTTTTGTTTTTTGTATATTTGATTTGACAGTACATGCTTAATAAGCACGAACATAATCATGTATATTTCTGCACAATTTTGTTACAATGCTGGTGCTATTGTTTGAGAACTTGATCCTTCAATTTACTTTGTGCAAGTACCCCTTTGAAAATTAAACAAAAAGTCTGTTTGTAACTAAACAGCCAATCAGCATCAAGCATTTTAGATGTTGCCATGGTAGTTACAATAATTGGACACTTACAATTGGAAAGAAGAAAAAAATTTAAACAGGGCCCTGGGGGTGTATTCTGAAAACGATTTTAGTTAAAATTTATTTTATCTACGTCATATCTACGTCACTACAATATTAAACTGTACTAAAGGAATAGCGATATATTTTAGTGACGTAGATATGACGTAGATACAATAGATTTTAAATTAAAATCGTTTTCAGAATACACCCCCTGATGTGGTCTTTGTACATTAGTGGGAATTCTGATGATTCTGAAATTATAATGTACAATTGTAGCTTTCATCTTTCATCTCATTAATAGGATCTGTAAATTACTTTTGTAATCATTCCATTTTTGTTCCCCGCGATGTATTTATAAGCTTATAAATTTATGTTAAATCATGATAAAAACCTAATGAAGAGAGGAGTAATTATTAAAACCCAATATGCCTTTTGGTAAAAATGGAGAAAAAAAACCAGTGCATGTACTGTATTTATTTTCTTCTCTTTTTGTTTTTGTTTTGCTGTTTGGTAAGAGATTTGTTACCGATGTGATAAAATGTATACATTTGCATCCATACATAAGCACAGACCCAACATATACATGTATGTATATACCCCGACCAACACACACACATACAAACATACTTGTAGGCCCCGGTAAACGAGCATATGGTCATTACACCTTCAGACATGGATATGCCAGTATTTCAGGTGTATCCCTGGTTTGGCAGGTGTTAGCAGATATGCCCAATAGACCGCTTCTGTAATGTATGCAAATAATATGCGTATGACGTCAATAGTAACTAGGTCTGGCAAGCTCCGGCAAACTTAGCTTGCCGGACCTAGTTACTATTGTTAAGCTTGTACGCATATTATTTGCATACATTACAGAAGCGGTCTATTGCCAGTGCACACACTTGCACATTCTCGTAAGGGCCTAGCCTTCAAACAGGGATATGGTCAGGAAATAAACATTCAAATTGAGTATGCCGCCAATTTAACATATAACAAAACGACCGTTATGTCGCTGTGGTAGTTTCTTTTATTAGCTAAAATAGTAACATTTTGTTTAAAATATGAGATTTAGGATGTTGGTATTTCCTGAATAAGCATATTTTAATCTAGCTTCTGTAACATTTTGAGCATCGGAAATCATGTTTAAATATTATTTTTTAATCTAATAAATGTGATCTTATTACAGCGCTTTAATGGAAACTGATCTTTTAAATGGCCTGTTTCTCCCTTATTTGAAAAATGCTTCAGCCATATTCCAAATCTTTGGTACTCATTTTGAGAGGGTTTGCTTAGTCCAAATATGACGAATGATATACCATTTTAAAGGTAATGACTTCTATTTTAATGTTTTATGAAAAGCAGCACAATCAGTTTTCCCGACTTATTGGTCGTTTTGTGGTGTAAGGTCACATATAGCCACCATATTTAGGGTTAGGGTTACGGTTAGTTTTGTTCGCAACCATATTTTTGAGAATGTTAGCAACCAAAAATAATGTATCGGCAAGCCGGACAAAATCCGCGCGCGGATCTTGACCCAGTTTGCAGGTGTGGATAATTATTGATATGCCAAACACACATTCTTGTAAGGGCCTTCAAACAGGGATATGGTCCGGCTATGGTAAATAAACCTTCAATCGGGGATATGCCCATAAAAAATCAAAATAACATACAGTACAGCCCTTAAAGGGTACCACCACCCAAAAATAATATTCTTACAAATGAAAGGTAACATCTTTAGTAGTCCATTCCATCAACAAGTTCAGAAAAATATGTTTCCACAAAAAAATATATTTATTGGAAAACGCATCACCATAATACAACATGTGTATTATGGGTCTGCATGTACGAAGACTACCTTTGTCCAGAGCGAACGAATCGTCGAGGATTCTATTGTCTCCAAACGTACGCGTGAATAGAATTGGCGCGTACGGAACCAGGAAAGAATAGTGGTTCCGTAAGTGGTGGTAATTAATTGCATTGTTTATGAATTACACAACCCCTTGCAAAATGTTGGGTATCTATTTGATATCACAAAACGGTACCAAAACTTATAATTATGAGTTGTTCTTTGCCTGGTGGTCGGTCCCCTTTAAGACGATCCCTGAAGCACTATACAGGGGCTGTTCGGGAAACAAGGATATGCCTGTTTTCATGTGTATCCCCGATTGACAGTGTAGAATACTGGTGTGTATCCCCGATTGAAGGCCCTTACAAGATCATGCACATACACACACACATACTTCATAATAATGTACTTCATATCGTCTGAAAATCTGTAAAATGGGCTGATTAGGGATACCTTGAAAGAAACAAAGTAGCATACAGTACAGCTCGATACAGTACGATCCTTGAAATCGGGGATATACATTGTACCTATTTTCATGTGCACACACACGCACACGCACACGCACACGCACACGCACACGCACACTCACACTCACACTCACACTCTCACACACACACACACACCAAACTACATGTGCACAAAAACTATAAAGAAAGTACTTTTACATCTGAAATGTTACTTTCATAGTGTCTTTGTTATGTGCTGCATATTTGCAAATCAATGTGGCATTTTATAGAGATTACACCTACAAGATAAAGTAAACACAATTAAAATGCTAATCCGCCACAAGATACATGGACATTATAACACATAAACAGGACTTATTTATACATGCATAATAAAATCTTGTGAGTATCTAGCTGTTTTCACATGAATACTCGTCGGACAGGGAAAATAAAAACCTCAATCATTCCCACTTTGGTAATACATGTATATTAATTAAAACGTTTCCGCTTTTCTTTAATTAGCTTTATGCACTACAGTACAGTAACTTGGATAAGGAAAATCATCTAATTTTCTACATAAATGCAAGAAACACAATATCTTGAGATGATTATCACTAATACAAAGTTACTTACAAATATTTTTCATTTATTTTGAGTGACCTTATTTGTGACCTTGACCATATGACCCCAAACTTTGATGGCTACATTGGCTCCCTAAGAAACAATCAGGTACCAAGTTTGATTGAAATCTGACATTTAGTTCTTAAGATTTTGCCATTACAAGCTTTTTTGCATTTATAATGAGTCCTGTGACCTTGACCTCAACCTCATGACCCCAACATTTTATGGCTATGTTGACTCTTTATGATACATTCAGGTACCAAGTTTGATTGAAATCTGACATTCAGTTCTTGAAATTTTGCCATTATACAAGCCATTTTCGTCCTGTGACCTTGACCTTTGACCTCATGACCCCAAAATCTAATCAGATCATTGCCACCCCAAAATGTACTCATACCAAGTTTGAAATTGATCCGTCAACCGGTTCTTGAGATATCGCGAGAACGAGGCATTTTTGCATATATATTGAGTCCTGTGACCTTCACCTTTGAACTCATGAACCCCAAAATCTAATCAGATCATTGTTACCCCAATATGTACACTCATACCAAGTTTGAAATTGATCCGTCAACCGGTTCTTGAGATATCGCGAGAACGAGGCATTTTTGCATATATATCGAGTCCTGTGACCTTGACCTTTGACCCCATGACCCCTAAAATCTAATCAGATCATTGTCACCCCAATATGTACACTCATACCAAGTTTGAAATTGATCCGTCAACCGGTTCTTGAGATATCGCGAGAACGAAAACGGGATGGACGGACGGACGGACAACCCGAAAACATAATGCCTCCGGCCACTTCGTTGGTGGAGGCATAAAAACGCAACGTTACTTTACCAACTATAAAAGCGAAAAAAAAAAAAGGTTCAAATGAAAATGTAGCCAAACAAACGGGTGATCAGTTTTCCTAGTGCACAATCATAAATGCAATATACTATAATGTACTAAACATTCCCGCAAAAATACACTTTCATATCACTCCTACTTACTTTCCACTCTTGCTTATCATAGCAAATCAAGCCAATTACACACAAAAGTACAGAGGCAAACTCAAATGACCCAGAATGCGGCTGCTTAAAAGCTTACAGTGCATGCACACACATTGAGTATCAGCAATTTGTTTCTCCTATTTTCCAAATATAATAAATCAATGAATGATGGTCTAATAATAAATGGTTTTACCATAAAGAAAATCAAAGACGACAATACAATCCAGGGGGATGTTTCACAAAGATCCTAAGTTGATCTTAGCACTAAGATGGTCTTAAATATTATGGAAAGCCATTAGTGTCTTGAAACATTTCTGTAAAAGTTATGTTGAAATGCATAAAATGTTGATTCAAATCATATATATTTTCTAATTATCAAAGAGATTTCATGAATATTATGTGAAGATTATGAATCTCTTTGATAATTAGAAAATAGTTATGATTTGAATCAACATTTTATGCATTTCAACATAACTTTTATCAAACTGTTTCAAGACACTTATGGCTTTCCATAATATTTAAGACCATCTTAGTGCTAAGATCAACTTAGGATCTTTGTGAAACACCCCCCTGCTCGGTTGGGTCAATTGAAGTCATCTAGGGCTAGCATTTTTTTGTTGCTTGTTACTTTGAAAAACTCATGCCTTTTCCGAAATACATCCCACAAATAAGAATAATTCTTTTAACTTTTGATCACAATACAATTAAAGGTGCACCTGTAAAGGTGTCAAACTCCACAAAAATTACTTTGAGCCTACACATTTCTCTTCTACCGTGTTGTTTAGCTTATGGTATAAAGAGAAGAATACAAAAGGGTTAGATCTTTTCAAATGCCCCTTTAGTATGACGATATCTATCATTGATAATCATTCAGCTCAAGAGCGTTAATGAACGGTCATAAACCTCATACACGTCATACAGTAATTTCTTGTAAAAGCTGATGCAAATTTTCGCTTTTTTAACCAGGAAAGCAGTGTTCTTTTTCAATGAAACTTTCACACATCATTCGGACATATCTTACAATGATTTTGGTATAGGATTGAAGTCTCAAATGTCATTTTGGGCAATATCTGACACTTTACAGGTGCATCTTTAATTATCAACCTCCAACATTTTGGCTGTCATAATTACAGCATTCGTCAGCACGGAAAACGGCCAAACGTTTCAAGGAAGAAATCAAAAACTGCAAAAATGATTTCTCTTCAATGAAACACCTATAAAGATAGACTTTCTGCTTATAATCTCCACTGAATTTAATAGGTAAACTGCAAGGTTATCTAAACTATACATATGCACTATCTGCAGGTACTGCTAGTTAGCGTTCGAATGTGCAGTTTCGAAATAAACACCAATACAGGTGAAGAATATGACTATTCTAGAAACATGAACAATTCCAATTTAAAGTGTAACGTGGACATAGAATTTTTGATCTGATCACGAAAAAAAATCAACACACGTACACAAACTTTCTAAAAAAATTAGCAATGAAAAACAAATATATCTTGGTATTGAAGTAAAGTTTGCAATTAATAATAACAAGAGGTAAGCAATAAACACTGCAAAACAAAACCGAGAAAAGCATATTATCATAATTAGCATAAGCATTCGATAATGAGATGACTAAAATCCTAAACATGTATTTCATACAAGAGTATTATAAAGGAAGACAAAGAAAATATTAAGCCAATGTCAAGTTGTAACAAAGATTAAATATCTAACAGAAATATACATGTAGTAGCAAAAGAAAAGAAGAAAAAAAAACACACCCCTACTTGTGTTAGAGTGGGTGCAGTGGACTTTTTAGTAAAAAATATACCGTATTCTGTCATGGTAAATACTACATGTATCTACTTCCACACTATGACATTTAGAAAAAATGTATATTAACTAACTACTTTTGAAAGACTTAAGCTTAACGTTTATGAGCACAACCTTCATAATAAAAGAAACATTCTTCTAAGAAATACTATTTATTTTCCACTCATTGGATATTATTCTTCCAAATATCAAAATTTCTTTCAATTAATATGGGGAGTACATGTACATGTACATGTATGTGCTGTTCTGTACTTTTCAGTTAGTGCATGACAATTATTGCCTCACTACTAATATTGTGCAATATAATTATTCCCAAAAAAAAATCAAACAAGATGCAATATGAATATGTAAATCATACAAGTCTTTGGATTGTGTAATATACGATAGTAAAAATATGATGGTAATTTGTTAATAACTTTTATACAGAAATCCCAAACGTTTTGGTGCCATTTGTTAGTCGTGACCACATGTATTTCGTAAGTTGCCAATAATATCAAAATACAGTATTATTTTGTGAGCAAATGTACACGTTTATCCTAGAAAGTACATATTATTATAATTTTTAAAAAGGTATGTCCAGTCGTGTATTAAGCCATAACAAAATAAAAAGCATTCCAAAAGAAACATGCTTCATTTTTGTACGACCACACAGATATGATATTACACATACGTATCACCACTGCAATGATAATGTGCATAGCCATGCCGAGCAAAGTGATTCATGTACATTCTATGCAACTGTAGATAGCTGAAATTATTTGACTGTATATCCTCCTCTTTCATACAAATATTAAGAAATATAAATGACCCTGTGATTATCTTTTATTAATCATCATCACTCTGAATATGTGTTGTCATCAATGTTTGTAAATATTCAATATGAATATACAGTGCAATGCTAATATTCTACTGTCAGTCTTACCCTAAATACTATGCATAAATAGAGCTTAGCCAAGTTCCAAAAGGCGCTAAATCCACTTTCCATGAAAATTTGAGCTAACGATATCAGTACATTGATAAGCTACGTAGCTATCTTTAAATTCAGATTTTAGGACAGATTAGACAATCAAAAACAAAAATAGAACGTTGCATTTTCATTTTCCTATACACATGTGTACAAAGTTGGACAAAGAAACCTGTTTTTCTCCGAAGTTGAAAAAGTGGATTTAGCGCCTTTTGAAATTAAGCAATTGCAATACAGAATAGAAAAGGAATTAGTAAATTCAGAGAGTATTAAACTTAATGTGAATTTTTGTATAACAAAGAGTCTGATTTTCACAATGGTGAAATCGGATGATTAGTATTTAAAATTGCTTCAGCCATCCTCTATCATGTATCAAATTCTTAACACTATTAAACATGGACTTGGATCGTTATGTACATTTTGTTTTATTTGCTATCATAACAAATATTAATGATTCCTTTGCTCCAGCCTTTGCTGCAAGAAAAATATTGCAAAAATAATTTTTTACTATTATACTATCATCATCTGAACAGCTAATAAGTGTTTAAATCACTATGAACAACTAAAGCTTATAGAGGATTATAACAACAAATGTGTATTTTGATTACGACGGTTTGTTAAGTATAAAATATAACATATGTGAGGTCTCTTTTGGTCTGTTTATAAAACATCTAAACAGAGATTGAACCTAAATATCATTTTAAAATGTTCATATTAACTAAATGATTATCTTTCCCGACCTAAACATAATTATCTTGCAAATCATTTACATGTATTTAAGGCAAAATTCTTATAAAAGGGTTAACTAAACCCCAAGGTTATTCTGTTCTATGGATAAAATTTAAAGGGGACCACCAGGCAAAGAACAACACATAATTATATGTTTTTGGTACCGCTGTGTGATATCAAATAGATGCCCAACATTTTGCAAAGGGTTGTGTACTTCATAAACAAATGCAATTAATTACCACCACTTACCGAATCCTTATTATTTCATGGTTCCGTATGCGCCAATTCTATTCACAGAATCACAGACAAAAGGTATTCTTCGTATGCAGACCCCTGAACACATGTTGTAGTATGGTGATGCTTTTTCCCAATTACATATATTTTTCTAATTTTTTTGGTGAGAATATTATTTTTGGGTGGTGGTACCCTTTAACACACTAGTGGCAGTTATAAGTGTATTCCATGGGTTAAAGTTATGACGTTGAAAGATACAATTTATCTCAAGTTAAATAAATTTGACACTTGGATATGATTTATCAGATTTTCTTTTTGAAGCATTCTGTTCGAAAGGGGTTATAATTCAACACTCATATTATAACTTCTCTGCACAATTCTTTATCATTATATTACATTCCCTCACTTATCTTTGTCGTACAATTAAGACATTTAAAATGCACATATATAATTTCTCTACTTA
Organism: Echinarachnius parma; assembly: GCA_037951105.1. NCBI lineage: Eukaryota > Metazoa > Echinodermata > Echinoidea > Clypeasteroida > Echinarachniidae > Echinarachnius > Echinarachnius parma. The sequence continues at coordinate 57,030 of JBAMJV010000909.1, read as the reverse complement.
AAATATTTACTGAGTTTGACCCTAAAATCAATTTGAAATTGGATACGATTATCTTTTATTTCAAACTAATAATGTTCACAGAGGAAGCATAAACTACACAATAATCCTGCTATTTTCTTTTTTTAACAAATCTTTGCCTCATGCGGTGATTTGATTTTGTCCCTAAAATATCAACAATTTACCTGTTTAATGTTCTTGTCTTAAAATAAATCATAGTTGATAAATGAATGTAGATTTTCCTTGGATATAACTTATATGATTATCTTAATTTTTTGTTAATGAAACCTATGAAATAAGAAATTTTTCTCTTAATATTTGATCTCATGAAGTTCATAGAAAATCAATTTCTTTCAAAAATAAAGGAAACTGACTAGAAATATTTTGAATGATTAAAAATGAGCAAAGAAAAATAGGCTTCGCCGGGAATCATACCCTATTCAGGGTCTTCGTGGTTCAATCGTTGAGCACCGGTCTAGCAATCCGGAGGTCTCGGGCTCATTTTTAATCATTCAAAATCAATTTTGTATACAATGCCTTTAAATATCTACTGACAGGCTTAAACCTACAGGGTATAATGTCATAGGCCAGTGCTCTAAATTATCTTCTTCTCTTTTCTGGTCGCCTTGTCAGGCAATAAAATGTTTGTTTGCCCGAAATCAGAATTTTGGGGGCCCCAGACAAACAAAAACACTACAAAGTATGATTAAAGTAATATATGGCTTTATGAATTTTCCCTCATTTGTAGTGGCCCCGCGCAAGATGGCCAGGGGGGTGTGTTTCACAAAGATCATAAGTTGAACTTAACTCTAAGTTGGACCCAACTATTATGGAAAGCCATTTGTAGCCTTGGCATACAATATATTTTTTTTTTTAAGAAAGAAAAATAAAGAATTTGACTTTTCATAAATGTTGCATCAAGAACATGAAATCTCCTTGATAATAGAAAATATTAATGATTTGAATCAACATTGTATGCCTTTGAAAAGGGATTTTACAACATTTCTTCAAAGAAACTAGTGGCTTTCCATACTGTTTAAGTCCAACTTAGAGTTAAGTTCAACTTTGTGAAACACCCCCCAGAGCTAATTTTGAGCCCTGCATAGCCGCTATTGAGAATATTACACAGTGTTATACAACATGTCCCAAAATTAATTACAACGGGACTTTCTGCAACGATAACTTTAAAGATAGTAGATCAATCAGAATGATATTTCAGGGTATGAAACTATAACTTATTACCTACATCTTGCAGAAAACTCTATTCGATTTGCTTCAGTGGTCATGGAGAATGAGGATCTTTTGTTAATCATGTCAGATGTCCCTTCCCTCCAGGTTTTGTAATGTAAGGAGACGTGTTGTCCATTGTGTTCACGCGTTATGAACGAAAATGGACACATGACATGATTGACAAAAGATCCTCATTCTCCATGACCACTGAAGCAAGTCGAATAGGGTTTTCTGCAAGATGTAGGTAATAAGTTATAGTTCCATACCCTGAAATATCATTCTGATTGATCTACTATTTTAAAGTTATCGTTGCAGAAAGTCCCGTTGTAATTAATTTTGGGACATGTTGTATATTATGCCCATGGTACGAAAAAAAGTGACACTTTTCTTTTGGTAGTATGATTTTCTTGCATCTTCCTCGGTGGAAGGGACTAGCTGATGGTGAGCTGGGCAAATCCTATTAGGGCTTTATCATCCGGCACTTCATTCGCCTCTTGGTGCTGCAAGATTGGAAGGAGCAAATAGAAGATGTTATTATTATTATTGTTTAATATCAATATGATGCTTGTTGTTGTTGTTGTTGTTATGATTGTCGTCGTCATCGTCATCATCAACATCAACATCAACATCAACATCAACATCAACATCATCATCATCATCATCATCATCATCATCATCATCATCATCATCATCATCATCTTTAACATCACAATCATCACCATTGTCATCAATATATTCAACATTGTCATTATCAAAATATCATCATTTACTTCTTCATCATCACCATCATCGTCATCTTTTTTACATCAATCAGCACCACCCCCACCGTCATCGACATCGTCATCACCATCATCATTACATCTATCTTCATCATGTATTTTACAGTTATACATTTTACTAAATTTCTACCTCTTCCTACTGTCATAATATGTGACATTTATATATCAATATCAGGTGTATCTTGGACAATTAGCCAACCATGCTAAAAAATGTTTCGGGTAAAAATTGCAAACAATTTGTAATTTGTATCATGAATTAATTCTGTGACATGTGGAAGCAGAATTAAATGGCTACAATAATTTCTTCCACCTACTGCCAACTGATTTTGATTACGATTTAATAAAAAAAAGCCTTCAAGAATGCTTTTTGTTCAATCATAGATGTCCATAATTAGGGAGACATTTGACAAATCAAAATCAATTCTATTCTTCTGTTTTCATAAGCCCAACACACGGTTGAATTTGAAAAGTTACTAGATGACTTTAAGAAAGGGGCTTACCAGTCTAAAAGTCAATTGTTTGACATTCTCCGGATCCTGTATAACCTTCGTCAGATTAGCAGCGACTGTAAATCATACAATGTAAAAACATAGAAATTAGAAATAAAAAAACATCCAATCTATTATATTAATACGGTAAGCTTCAACCCCCCAAATGTCTCCCACTCGAGATATCCTCACCCCGAGAATTCGGCGACTCCCCGACCGTCGGGATCGAAGGATATACGTTTTGCGGAGGACAATAAGGTATTCCCGAGTCGCTCCCGCCCTGTGGTCGTCCTCCAGATCGAAGAAAAGGGAAAGTCAGCAATGCCGGTTGCTAAAGTTAAGGCGCCGAGCACTGACTAACGATTTATCGCCGTAAAATTATTTGTAAGAATATAAATTGGAGTAGATAAAACAAATAATATATTGAGAAACCATTTTATATATAATACGTTGCGAATCTACCCAGGTTTTGATAAATATCAATATTTATATTACGCGGATGGTATGGTAATGATCGCTATTGCCGATTGGCATTGTGTTTGTAAGTGCATCGACGACAAAATGCGACAACTTCAATTTAGCTGCGGTTATACAACGCGCAATGGCTGTACAGCCGTGTATACACGTCGCGGAGTCATCTAATCACCCCACCGAACCGTAGTTTATTTGCATAGCTCACTGACCTGCTGACCATCGTCTCTATTCGCCCTACCGTACACGATACTATAATTGCGCCAGCTTGTGGTAAGATGTATTAAGTAAGCCACGAAGCTAGCATGCAGTACCAGAAGAGACGCCGACGGGGTGGGGTGGGTGGTGGGGGTAGAATGGACGGGGAGGTATCTGCTCATTTATTATGCAATGCATGTATAAACGGCTATCATCGGGTTTCACAAGAATATTAAAAAATGTATACGCGGGAGAACTTAGTTTGGATATGAATTGTGTAGGGGACACGACGGGTTATGTGTCATGCAGGCAATTGAAGACACGGGGGGGGGGGGCAGCGGCGAAGCTAGCAAGAACACGAACATAGTGTACTGTATCTAATTTGATACAAGCGTAACAAATTCTTGGGGGTGGGGGTAGAATGGATGGGGGAAGTATCTGCTCATGTAGTATGCAAATGCATGTAGGCTATATACGGTTACTATTCCTTTCAAGGGAATATACATGTATCATCGGGTTTCACAAAAATATGAACAAAGGTATATGCGGGAGAACTTAGTTTATGATATGAAATGTGTAGGGGACACGACGGGCAAGCGGAACAAATTATGGATCATATGTGACCTTACACCACAAAACGACCGTTATGTCGCTGTGGTAGTTTCTCTTTTATTAGCTAAAATAGTCAAATTTTGTTTAAAATATGAGATTTAGGATTTTGGTATTTCCTGAATAAGCATATCTTAATCTACCTTCTGAGAAATTTTGAGCGTCAGAAATCATGTTAAAATATTAATTTTTTATTTAATAAATGTGATCTTATTACAGCCCATGAATAGACAGATCTTTTAAACGGCCCGTTTCTCACTTATTTCAAAATTGCACCAGCCATATTCCATATCTTTGGCATTCATTTTGAAAGGGTTTGCTTAGTCCAAATATGACAAATTATATACCATTTTAAAGGTAATCGCTTCTATTTTAATGCTTTATGAAAATCAGCAAAATCATTTTTTCCGACTTATTGGTCGTTTTGTGGTGTAAGGTCACATATGAAATATGGGGGATAACTGAATAACTTTGCGTGGATACTAAATCATCATGATTTTGTTATACATTGGCCGGATGTATCGTTGGACAGGGCCCCGACGGGTTGTGGGGGCGGGATTGAGTCGCCCGAGTCTATTTTGTCTTACTATTTAAATGATGACTGTGGGATATTTACTAAAGTAAAGTGGTGTATGTCATCATCGTCTTTCTCTTACAAAAAGCCGCGGATTTCCGCGGGTACAGCTAGTATATAATTATATAAACAATAATCAATAAGTTATTCAAAATGAGTGACCTTTTACCACTTCTCATCTAAATTACAATTAAGTTAATTAATTCACTAATAATAATATTGATATTTCTGTTTTTAAAGTTATAGTACAGTTTTGCTTTAGAGGGTAAAGAATAATTGTTCTGTGAGGTAATGCAGACATTTATATGTTTTCTTCCATTGAAGGATAATTATAACTATTAGTTTTTAATAACTTACAAGTTTTAGGTACTCAAATTACGTTTGTACTATCCCTTTAAGTGTAATAAAAACATGTATGAAACTGACCGACAATGACGTCCCTGCCGTCGACTAGGCCTTCCTTGACGAGTTCTTGTGACAGGCAGTCTGGGGTGTCGTGGTCTACACGGAAGTCAAACCGGATGTCGTTCAACTCCTTATCCTTGTTCCTGCAAAATTATTCAACATTAACATTTTCCTTTTAACTCGCCTTTCAACTTTCTTTGTTCCCGTATCATAAAGGGATCTAGTATTACTTGGTACACATGTGCAATAAGTGATGAATGGTTGATACAATGTATATTGTTGTTATATGATATGTCCACTGGGTTTTGTGTGAAAATTTTTAAGTTAAATATATGGACGTTAAATGGCCGAGTAATGAGCAAAAATGCAAAGTGATATTCACTTACGCATTGCACTTACTTTGTAACTTACACGGTTACAACTATCCAGTGGATAGTTTTACATCTGAACACTTCAATTGTAAATATCTTTTCAACAAAAGGGAAATTTGAAAAACCGTAACCTGTCCCATGCTTCTATTGTTAATACGAATACAACAAGATATGAGGGATTCGCTAGAATTCCAATTGGATTTTGAGGATTTTGAAAATGTTAATAGATCCCTTTAAATAAATTTTGTAAAATAAGTAAATATCAGTATGAATCAGTAACACCACTAATGAGTAGCATCTTTATTACCACTTCCACCACCTAACAGCAATCAAACAGGATTTAATTCAAATCATTATACCTGCAAAATCATTCAACCATAAAACATTTTTATTCTTGATTTGTTTCCTTGTCATTTAACCAAGTTTAACTATGTTTAACAATCATTCTTATAAGGGTGACCAAACATATAGAACAGCCAAAGCATAGTAATCATCCCCATAAACTTCATCATATTATTACCACCACCACATCATAATCATCATCATATCATCATATCATCATCATCATCATCATCATCATCATCATCATCATCATCATCATCATCATCACCATCACAACACCACCAACAAAATCAATGAAAACACAGTCGTCACCAAATTTAGATCACCATCATCATTATCATAATCACTCACCATATTAGCAGTCACCAAATTGACACTCTTCATAGAACCAAACATGTTTAAATGACTGATAAAACTGTCGTCGTCTTACCCAAGGGTTTGGTTGGTTCTAAATTCCCTCTCTGGACTGACTTCACTTGCTCCCGTTCTGTTTGTGCAGGCTACCACTACCAACATCACAATCATCATCATCATCACAACAACCACCAACAAAATCATCATCATCACCACTACCACTATCATGCCAATACTGTCATCACCAAAATCACACAATTCATAGAAAAAGAACATTTTTAAATGACTGATAAAACTGTTAACGTCTTACCTGAGCCTGAGGATAAGGTGGAGCGTAGGGACCTCATCCCCATCCCCTGAAGGTTTGGTTGGTTCTAAATTCCCTCGCTGGAACGACTTCACTTTCTCTTCTTCCGTTTGTGCGGGCTATAATGCAAAAACAAGGAAAACAGCACATAATTATGAACTTTAAAGTTCATGTTCATTTATTCAACCATTAAAAAATCAATATACATACATGTATAAATCATCATAATCATACATTGATTTATATGGGAAGGCTACCCTTATAAGCATAGCTTATTGCAGGGGCCTATTGTTGGCCGATTGACAAGGCAAGTCAAAATTGATATAGGGCAAACAAAATTTCATAAATGGTCTAGTTTGGTTGCCCATTCGGGGATCTAAATAATTGTTTAACTATGAGATAGTTTCGAAAATAATATCGCTAGTGATATTCGTTTGTCTCGCAATGAAGGTCAACTAGGAATCTAAAAGATCACGACGTTTCGTGTGCCGCTGCAACACTTTGTCAAGTGATATAATCTAATGTAAGCAATCGTGTTTTATACTCTTCTTTGGCTCCAAACGCACAATCTCGCATGAGCGAGTACGTTCCTAATTGGTCAATAACGGGCATCGTCGATTGGCCGGTGTACACGGGTACTCAACCAATCAACGGGACGCTGGTTGTTTTACTGCTTAGGGGTAAATCTCATCTAGAAGTATGTGGGCAAGAACATCTTGATTTATCTTTATTCAAGACCAGCTGATTTTTGGTATATTTACATGCTATTTCTGTAAGGTAAGCACTTTCGGGTATGAAGCGAGGTAACAAACGGGTCTTAAATGCATTCATTTGTACAGGATTTTAAAGAAATATTTCGTTTTCGCTATTGGTTGGTATTGTGTTTGTCAGGAAAGGCAAATGTGGATTAAACTAATTTATGCTAACTTTCCCCGTAGAGCTACTGTATACTAGATATAATACAATCATGTGCATTTATATGTACTACAATGACGATGAAATAGAAATAATATTGCAGAAATCATAAATCAAACATACACATTTCACGCCAGCGGTCGCGCGCGTGATGTATGAATGCCACTTCCGTTTTCTCACTTTGTACCCGAAAGTGCTTACCTTTCTGTATACCCCAATCCAGCTTGAAAACCACTTACCGGTTCTTCTGACATTTTGGCCCTCTCGTCGCGCAGCCCGTCCCTGAATTGGGCTGCGATGCGCGGCGAGCGTCCGATGCTGGACGCCCTGCCTTCCTCCGAGTCCTTGTCCAGTTCATCATCTGACCATTCCCAGCCTCCGTCCACTGTCCTATGCAGACGGCCGCTTGCTCCTGGTACACGCTTGACCTGTATTCAACACACAGGGACAACTTTTTAATTTTTTGTATTAAAATTTAAAAAAATTAAAATAAAATCTTTTGTGGCAATTGTCCGATACTCTCCCCTTTCCCTACCTCAGAGTCTTTGTTCAGTTCAAGTTTTTGCTTTGTTTGGGTTTTTTTTTAAAGACTTATTTCAATCCAGGTTAGCCTCTTCAGTGCTCTTTTGCTCTGTTCTCCCAGAGCTGCATCTAATTTGTATTATTTATAACTCGGCCATTAGATACACTTCCACACTTTATTTGTTCACGCTTGACCTGTAAGGGAGTGGAGATGGTGCACACAATGTGTGCTGGTTTGCATTGTATCCTATGACCGGGGTAATAATATCATTGTAAAGCGTTTAGAGAAGATTATCATTCATATTAGGCGCTATATAAATCTAAACATTATTATTATTAATATGATTACAAAAGTAGGACAAATGTCACTTTCAGACCTCATGAACCCCTTCAACTGTGCAGGGGGTTATTATGAACAAAAGGATTTTAAAGGGAACACTCAATTCAGGCCACCAGATTCAGGTTTCAGGCCACTGGAATGTGAAATATCTGGTCTTTTCTTGCCCGACTGGGCCACATTTCTAGCATTGATATACGTAAGAATGTGTGACGTCATTTTACTTTGGTACTCTTATCAGAGAACAAATTATAATTGTAATTTTGTACAAAGGGCTACTTCTCAAGCTTGCCTACATCAAAATTGCCAGTCTGAAAAGTTATTTTACATACATGATGACATTTATGGTACCCTGGGGTACCAAACGAAAATCCACCATTTTGTTTAATTATTTATTTATTTTTTAGGGCTGTACCCTGGGTATAGCGTGCATACAAGCGCGTGCTGCACTGCATGCACAACGCAATAGCTGTACTTCGGGTGGACACAAGATGGCGCTACACAACGCGGGATACCGGGGTACAATGGTACCCCGGGGTACTGCGTGTGTCATCACATGTCAAATTGCAGGGGCTCTTTCATGATAGTCGGGGGCTCTTTTGGGCATTTGGGGGGCTAAATAGCCAGGGCTCAACACTAGGACTTGCTTTGCTTGCCCGGGGCAAGTAAAAATTTAAGTCGAGCAAGTAAAATTGTTGTAAATGGTCAAGTTTGGTTGCTCGATTGGGCAACTAATATTTCTGGTCAAATACAGAATGTTGAATACAGAGTCGAATGTGATTAATTACATTCGAACTCATCTAGAAGTAAGCGGGCAAGTACATTTCTCTTTGGGCAAGTAGAATGAGCATTTATGATTTGACTTGCCCGAAAGGGTAGCTTGAAATAGCCCAAAGCCCATATATTTGTTTACTTTATCCAGAGCTCAACACTAGCACTTGCCCTGTTGACCGGGGCAAGTAAAAATTTATGTCGGGCAAGTAAAAATTTATGTCTGGCAAGTAAAAATTGATGTCCGGCAAGTAAAATTTTATTCAAATGGAACTGGAACTCACATTCTGCTGGGTATCCTTCCGTACCCTCAGCCCTTCCGTAACCAGGCAATCGATCAGGTACTTCTTGTCTCGGGCCTTCTTGAAGAATGGACTCTTCAGCAGCTCAGAAGCAGTTGGCCTGCCAAAATTACAACAACAAATAACAGTTTATTTTAGGAAAAAGTAGTTACCTTTCTTCGGGTGTAACTAACCTTATTCAGGCCAGATTAGTTGGCTTTCACACCCCCCCCCCCCCCCCAACAAAAAAATTACAACAACAAACAACAGTTTATTTTAGGAAAAAGTAGTTACCTTTAGTTGCGGGTGTAACTAACATTATTCAGGCCAGATTAGTTGGCTTTCACACCCCCCCCCCCCCCCCCCCCTTCTTGAAGAATGGACTCTTCAGCAGCTCAGAAGCAGTTGGCCTGGCAAAAATTACAACAACAAACAACAGTTTATTTTAGGAAAAAGTAATTTTCTTTGCTCTTTTTCAATCACATTATATATTTCTGGTCAGTTTCTCTATATGTTTGAATAAGGAAAAAGTTACCTTTCGGGTGTACCTAACATTATTCAGGCCAGATTAGTAATTTTCTTTGCTCTTTTGCAATCACATTATATATTTCTGGTCAGTTTCTCTATATGTTTGAATAAGGAAAAAGTAGTTACCTTTCGGGTGTACCTAACATTATTCAGGCCAGATTAGTTGGCTTTCAACCCTCCCCCCCCCCCTTCTTGAAGAATGGACTCTTCAGCAGCTCAGAAGCAGTTGGCCTGGTAAAATAACACAATTAATTTACATATCACACTCACATTGTCGGAAGGATATTGGGTGAATAAGCAACATAAACCATATAATATGTAATATTGGCTTTTTATACTCTATAATTAACATCAGTTAACACTGAAAGCCTATCTTCAGTTTACAGTACATGCATACTGTACAATCTTGAATAATCACATGAACTTTACTGACAGGCAACTATAAACCGGTTCCCTGCTGGATTTTGGAATTCCTTCACCAACAAAAAAAAAGTATTCTGACAGGTAAAAAACAGTATTTTGAACCCAAAAAAGGATTTTCAGAGCAGCAAAAATACCCTTTACGAACGAGCCAACTAAAAGTTGGTTCTGCTGTTTTCCGACTGTTATTATAAAAGTTAAAGAAAAGAAAAAAAAAGAAAAAAAGAAAAGAAAAAAAGAAAAGAAAAAAAAGTACTGCCGTATTTACATAAAAAGATCGTACTAAATACGGCAAATACGTACTACTACTTTGCATCTCTGCACCAGGTTCCGGTAGGCAATGGGTAGGCAATGGGTTTATTATCACAGATAGGAAGCCAGACTGCATTAATAGCACATCATATCCTATTACCTAATCTATTGCATACAATTAAAGGGACTTAGTAACATTGTCCAAAGCCTCAAAACTTACTTGGAGTGGTTCTCTCATACCTTGTCATATTCATATTAACAATAAAAGCACGGGACAGGTTTCGGTTTTTCAAAGTTCCATTTTGCTAAAAAGATATTTACGATTGAAGTTTTCAGATGATAAACTCTCTACGAGATAATTTAAGCAGTGTACAAAGTAAGTGCAATGAGTTAGTGAATATCACTTTGAATTTTTGCTCATTTCTCGGCCCCAAAAAAATACAATTAACATGAAATTTTCACACATTACTTTGTGGACATATCAGATCACACCAATACACATTTTATTAATCGCTCATCACTTTTTGCACTTGTCAACAAAGTTACTAGATCCCTTTAAACGTCATGTATCTCTAGGTCACCAGAAGGGCAAAGAGAAACATAATATCTCAGTTCGTTGCATTTCATTATGTTTATTTAACCATCAAATAAGATTAAGTTAACACAATTACTCAACCTTAAACCTTTTCTCTTCAAAGAACACTATCAGTCATAGCTCAAACATAGACATAAACATAGCCCTCGTGAAAATAATTTTAAAAAGTATTTTTTAACCTGGACTTTAACCCGGAGTTTGGTTTGCATACCTCTTTGCTGGGTCTTTCTGTAGACATTTTGAGATCATCTTCCGGAACTCCTTGCTGTATTTCTTGTACTCGTCTTTGTTCTCTGCGCATGAATCAAGACTAGGCGGCTCGTTCTGTAAGGTCAACATTAGAACCTACGGAAAAAGAAAAAACTGTGGTTTTAGTAAGAAAGACATATCTAACAAACAAAAACACTCTAACCAACCAAAACATTTCTGAAAGCATTTTAAAGATCATTTTCCTGAGCTCTTTGCTGTATTTCTTGTACTCGTCTGTTCTCTGCGCTTGAATCAAGACTAGGCGGCTCATTCTGCAGCGTCATCATACAAACCTAAAGAATAAGACAATTTTTTGCTCCACTAAATATCACTAAATTGTAAGGCATATCATTCTAAACAAGCAAAACTAAACAAAAGCTTTCTGGAAGCAATTTGAGATTGTCTTCCTGAATTCCTTGTACACAAATCAAGTCTAAATGTTGCATCCTCAACAGGAACCTACTGAAAAGCAATAAGTTTTGCTTCAGTAAATACCATTTAATTGTTTTTAAAAAGAAGAAAAAAAAGAAAAAGGCATATCTGATGAATCAATCATCATTCCGACCAATACAATGAAAACTAAACAAACATTTTCTGGAGGCATTTTAAAATCATCTCCTGAACTCCTTGCTGTACTTCTTCTCTGAGCACAAATCGAGACAAGATAGTTCATTTTGCATTGTCAACATAAGAACCTACAGAAAAAAAACAAAACATTACTGCTTTTTCAATTTTTGCTATTTACATGTAGATAGACTTGAAAAGTAGTGCTTTTCAATAAAGACTGTACAGTATTTTTCCCTACTCCACCATTTCAGTTCATTCATGATATTAACCTGTTGGTTATGGGAGCCGGGTGGGCTATGTACAACGTCTACATAGGGATTTCAGAATCTCAAAGTGAACGGGTTAAAAAAGATATAATCAAATGTAAATGTGTACCAAGGACCACATCAGAAAGCTACAAGATTGTATTAAAAGCACCCTATAAATACAGTAAAAATATAACTTATAAGATATTAAAAAATAAATAATTCCATAAGTTGAACAAAAGTACTAATTCATGTAAGTATATACAAAGTACATGTAGTATACAAACCTTCATGGCTGGAAACCTTGCATAGGGGGCTGCTCCGGTGGCCAGCTCTATAGCAGTGATACCAAAGCTCCAAATATCTGCCTTCACATCATAACCAGTCACCTGACAGAGAACAGAAATGGGAGGTGTTTTCATCTAAATGTCCTGTGACCCTAGTATCAATTGCAATGTTAAAACTAACCCAATTTACCATTGACCATGGCATAAAATTATAATGTTTGTAACCTTAGCTAGTATTACTTACAATTGTACAACTGGATGTAACCAGATTAATGTTTGACATCTCACCACATTACCAATGCAAATTAATCTATTCATAGAGTGCAAAATAGCCCTTACAAACATATAATGTATTGCCCTTTAGAACAAACTCCTTTTTTTAAAGTCAAAAGTAGTCCCCACCGAGCATGGTGGCTTAGCAGTTAGAGTGTCCGCCTCATGCATGGGAGGTCCCGGGTTCGAACCCAGACCGGGTCACACCAACGACTTTAAAAATGGTACCTTCTGCCCTCTAGCCAGGCACTCGGCATTTATAGAATGGAGAAGGGAGCCCTAGGTTAAACACAAAGAATTAACAAAGGACTTGCTCCCTTCATTTAGAAGACGTGTGGCCTATAGGGCTAAAGAATTGGAGATAGGCGCCGCCTTATGTGCCAAATTGGCACAGAAGAAGCACTTTAACTTTGACCAAGTTTTAGTCCCCCAAATATTTTTTTCCCTGTCTAACCTGTTCCATGACCTCTGGGGCCATCCAGCAGGGGGTACCGACGAAAGTCGTCCGGACTTTGTCTCGAGAAACATCGCCCTCTGTGGCGATCCACGAGCTCACGCCGAAGTCGGCCAGCTGGACCGCTCCATCGTTTCCCAGGAGGATGTTCCCTGCCTTGATATCCCTGTCAACAAAATGGAATAGTCTTGTCATTACCACAGTTTGTTTTATTTCTACCTATTTACAATAAGACTGAACAAAAAGTCCAAAGAATAAGACAGTTCAGTTTACAATAAAGGGGTAGTTCAGTTTTGGTAGAGGGCGCTGCACAAAATAATTTTGTTGTGAGATAATGAAAAACTGAGGGTAAAATTTGAAAGAGCATACAATTTTAATGGCAGAATAAACATTATTTGATCAGAATCGGTTCAGAAACAGCTGAAATATCAATAAATATATCCGATCGTAATAAATCTGGGGCCCAGAAATATTTGATGATTTAAAATATTTTGTTTTAAATGCTTACACTTTTTCAACAATTTTCAAAAGAGGTTTTAAAAGGGGTGTTGAAGATCTCTCTATTTAATCATTATTTCAACAAAACATCACATGCATACTTTTGTATGACAAATAGTTGAAACCATTGCTTTTTAGAGAGCGCCCTCTTGTGTATTAATGGCTCTTTTTTAATGATAACAGGCTTTTTACTTAGTCGTTTGTAAATTTATATACCTTTCGAGCATGGTGGAGTTATAACTATTAATTTGTAATGTTATTGTGCAGGTTTTGGTTACTAAAGCTCAGCCTTCCCAAAACTGTACTACCCCTTTAACCCATTCAAAATTATTTGATTATTTTGAGTATTGAGGACCAGCATTGAAAGAGTAAACCAGAACGTCAATGACGTAGTGCTCATCCGGCATCTCGCAACATCAAATATCGCAAATTTCATGTGGTACACTTTTCAACTGGTCAAAAAATAAAAATTTGATGCCCTGGAAGGAACATAAAAATAAAAAAATTAAAAATTAGAGTGAAAAAAATATAAATTTGACGCCCCGGAAGGGACATAGGAAAAAAAAAAACAAAACAAAACAAAACAACAAACAAAAACAAACAAACAAACAAAACAAACAAACAAACAAAAACAAAACACAAACAAACAAACAAAATAAAATAAAATAAATAAAATTTAAAAAATTAAAAAATTAAAAAATTAAAAAATAAAAAATTACCATAATTAATTAATGGAGAAAAATTTCAAAATTCTGTGTAGAAGTTTAGTGTACCAAAGTTAGCTCTACCAGATAAAGCAAACCAAATCAAAATCGGTCGAGAAATGAAGGAGAAGAAGCATTTTTTGTGATTTCGAATAAATTTGCATAAATTACCATAGATAATGAATTTCACGATTCTGTGTAGAAGTTTTAAATCCCCCTCCTAGCCCTATCTTATGAAACAATCAGAATCAAAATCGGTTGAAAAATAATGAAGAAGAAGCATTAAAGGGGTAGTTCAGTTTTGGTATAGAGGGCGCTGCACAAAATAATTTTGTTGTGAGATAATGAAAAACTGAGGGTAAAATTTGAAAGAGCATACAATTTTAATGGCAGAATAAACATTATTTGATCAGAATCGGCCAATTGTTACCTGAAGAAATCATCACAGGCCAGTGCTGTCTAGCTCAGTCGGTAAAAGCACCGGTCTAGCAATCCAGAGGTCTCAGGTTCAAATCACGGGGAAGCCACATTTTCTTTGCTCATTTTTATTTCTATTATATATTTCTGGTCAGTGTCCCTTTTTCTTTAAATAATTTTTTTGAACGTTGTTACCTGTGGATCTGCCCTTGTCCATGGAGATACTCAAGCCCTTGCAGCGACTCTCTAAGAATCGTCGCTATGACAGGTTCATCAAACAAGCCGCCCTTGCCCTGTCCCTTCCTTTGCAGAAATTTGATCAAGTCCAAACACGAACCTGAGGAGAGACAATTTCAAAGATACAGCTTTATATATCAGTCATTACTACCAACATTGAAATTCAACAATCGGGAAGATTTAGGGAAATTTCATCAGCAATCAGGGAGACATTTATCGAAAGCATACAACCTATTATATAATTACAATAATCTGTCAAAAAACATGGAGATTGGAAGATAGGATGAAATCTGATGCAGTAATCTTGGTCTATTTTCAGGGAGTCTACTGTGAAATCAGGGAGACTTGGCAGCTCTGCAAAGGAGAAATTTAGAAGAAATTACCCTATTGGAATGTATTACAATCTAGGCTTGATAGTCATTGATTTGTTTTTATTATTATTAATAGTGGCCTACCAATCAATTATTGACTTTTTCCACAGAATGAATTATTGTCCTTGAAATTCAAGCCCAACATTTCAAATTAACAATTATTACATTTTTTCTACAGATCAAAGTACTGACCTCGATATTCAAGCTTGACATTTCAAATGAACATTTCTCATTCTACTTGTAACATTCTACAGACTAATAATGTGTTTGCTGAGATTGCTTTGAATCACAATGGCCATTTAAATACAAAGTAACCACTTCACATGATTGTTGAACCCATCAAGGACGAGAGCTATTTTAAGGCAAAATTGATCATTATTTTGCTCTACAAATTGGTAACTCTTTAATTTGTTATACCTTTTAATGACATAAAAATAGGTGGAAAATATTTAGTAATGACAATTTAAGACAAATATGAAGTGACTTTGCCACATAGTTGCCAATTTGAATGCTGAAATCTGTTTTTAAAAAATCACAATGTGTTGCCAATTTAACGATTTTCCTAAATTATAGTGATATAAGCAATAATAAAAATCATTAAAAAATAACTAAAGCAGGTAGAGTAACAAAATAGGGCTCTAGAAATATAGAAATTTATGCTCTTTCTCCTTGTATACTTCATAACTTTGTATCTTCTTGCTGAAGTGTACGACTACCAACCCACAAATATGTGGGACACCGTCCTTGATGGGAAATTGCATCTTCATCAAAGGTCTGAGACAAGATGAATCATTTCCTGCAATTGATTGCGGATGAGGCTGGGCAATTTAAACTAACCATGCTAATATTCCTTCTGCTGTAACAGGCCCTAGGGGCGGCTTTTAACTGATGGAAACATGTCATTTTCTGAGTCTAGGTTATGACCAGTTACACAGCATAAACACAATTTCTTTGTAGCACAGAGTACATAAACAATGCATGTGTTGTCAAGTCTCTGATACCTGCTACCCATGCATTGTCTAAGCACAGCCTACTACAAACAATGGTATGGTAATGTCTGTACGAGTGTCTCTTACCTGCTTCCAGCAGTTTCATGACCAGCCAGATTTCATCCTTGACTACAAAGGAGGTGTAATACTGCACCACGTTGATATGCTTGCACAGCCAGATGGCTTGTAGCACAGTACATAGACAATGCATGTGTTGTCAAGTCTCTGATACCTGCCGCCCATGCATTGTCAAGCACAGCCTACTACACACAATAGTATGGGAATGTCTGTAAAAGTCTCTTACCTGCTTCCAGCAGTTTCATGACCAGCCAGATTTCATCCTTGACTACAAAGGAGGTGTAATACTGCACCACGTTGTGATGCTTGCAAAGACAGATGGCTTGGATCTCTTTCTGTTGAGAAAAGTAATAACAGAAATAATAAAAATCCATTTAGTAACATTGCCCAAATCCTCAAAATCCAATTTATGGAATTCTAGCGGTTCCCTCATACCTTGTTGTATTTGTATTAACAATAGAACCATGGGACAGGTTTCGTTTTTTTTTATTTCCTTTTTGTTAAAAAGATATTACGTATCAGATAACAACAATATATATACATTGTATCAACCAATCATCACTTTTCGCACATGTCAACAAAGTTACTAGATCCCTTTAAGTACAGTTTCAGAATACCGATTTGGTTAAAATATTTTAGTGACGTAGATACAATATAATTTAGCTTTAAATTGTTTTCAGAATACACCCCTGACACAAACTCAATATCATTGTTATCAATATCAATATCCAGGGCTCGACACTAGCACTTACCCTATTGCCCAAGGCAAGTAAAAGTTGATGTTGGGCAAGTAAAAGTTCATAAATAGACTATTTTTGTTCCCGATCGGGCAACAAAAATATTGATCAACTTCAAGAGAAAAATGTTATTCCTTGTGTGTAAATCTCATCTAGAACTAAGCGGGCAAGTAAATTTACTGTTTGGGCAAGTATAATTCAAAAATGTATGATTTTACTTGCCCAAAGGGCTAGTAAAGAAAACAGTAAGTGTGGAGGTTGCAATATCAATATTATTATTATATGATACTTACTGTGAGCTCCTCCATGGTGGTGCTACACTTCTCCAGGTTGATCCTCTTGATTGCGCAATCCTCATTGCGGGAGAGGCACACGGCCTTGTGCACCGTCGCTGTGGCCCCATGTCCTGTAATAATTGAACAGAATTAAATGAAAATATAGGGTTACCAAAAAATATAATTTACAAAAGTTCTAATTATTTGAGAGTAGGGGACTTTGGGAGTGCTATGTAACAATTTACCAACCCCTATTTAAATCACATTCCTAGCTTTCACTGCTTTTTTTTTTAAAGATCTTCAGTTCTAGAATTTCTCTAGCTCAATGCGAGAGAGGCACATGGCCTTGTGCACCGTCGCTGTGGCCCCATGTCCTGTAATAATAAAATAAAATAAAAGGAAATTAAATTATACATGGATACATGTAACAAAATAAACATTTATATTTTTGGGGGGCAGCATTTCAATGCCTTGTGCAGCGTTGCTGTAGACCCATGACATGTAATAATAGAAAAGATTAAAATAGAATTAGATGAAATGACAATACAATATGTATCATGTAGTACTGTTTACAGCAAAATAACATTTATTTATATAAGATGATGACGTCATAATTAAGGGAAATTGAGCATTCCTATTGATTGATTACTGATGCTTAATCCGGTATAGTAAATGGTAAAGTTATAGTGCATATGTACTATAACTGCGCAGGGGATGGCCTTGGTGTCGCTTGGTGTGCGTAATGTGCGCTTGTGCGCTTGTTCTTGAATGGGGAAAATGCGCAGAGCGCGCAATTATTTTTAATACGCGCTGGCCCTTGTACAAAGTACGCAGGGCCGACGAGAGAACACTCACAATTTGAGCAAGGTCAATTTGGGTTTATCAACATGATAACAAAATCAGTTCCTCAAAATAATCATCTTATATATAACAAATAGTACATGATTCCTGTTGTTAAATATTCCATAATAGACACCTCTACATTTTTAATTTCTCTCGTGCGATTATATTGCACTCGGCCTGTGGCCTCGATGCAATATAATCGCTCTCGAGAAATTAAAAATGTATCGTTGTCTATTCTGGTATATTCAACTCCAAACCATGCACTATTTGTATAATAGGGGGCAGCATTTCAATGCCTTGAACAGCGTTGTTGTAGCTCCATGTCCTGTGTCAATAGAACAGAATTAAATGATAATGATGTGTAACAAAATAAAATATATAATTGTGAGGAGGGTTGCAACGTTTTATAGCACTCTAAAATTTGTTTTGCATTTAACTCTCTACAGATATATTTTAAAAGATCTTCTTTGAGAGGAGGGGACTTTTGGGGCATATGTTACAATTTACCAACCACTAATTCAAGCACATTCCTAGCTCTTACTGCCAAGGTATCCAATGACTTGTTCATGTATGATTTTTTTTTTTTTTACAGAGCTGTAGAACTAGAATTTCTCTAGCTCAATGCGGGAGAGGCATATGGCCTTGTGTACAGTTGCTGTGGCCCCATGGCATGTAATAATAGAAAAGATTAAAATAGAATTCAATGAAATGACATTACACACGTATGTAGCAGTGTAACAAAATAACATTTATTTTTAGGGGCCAGCATTTCAATGCCTCGAGCAGCGTTGCTGTAGCCCCATGACCTAGAACAATAGAAAATAATAAAAATTAAATGAAATTATACTACATGTAGTAGAGTAAACAAATATATTTTATTTTCATGGGGCTACAGTACATGTACCTTTCAAGCTTGCCTGTATGAACATTTAACAATGGATCTGAAATTTGTTTTGTATTGAACTATAGATATATATGCAAACATAGACAGACTCTTGTATGATGGGGGGGGGGGGGGGGGGGTGCTCTGTGGGACACATCAGGGGCTCACCTTGTGCCCCCATCCATATTTCTTCATGTACCAAATCTAACTAAACTGAAATACACTTTTAATTTTCACGGCCATGATAACCAATCACTTGTTCATGCAATTATTTTGGAGACCTGCAAAACAAGTACATTGTCAACATCGTACGTTTAATGCTTTTGATGCTTCACTTATTCAAACAGAAATACGCACTATTGTTTTGGCTCCATGACCTGGGGGTGTATTCTGAAAATTGTCTTATCTTTTGTCATAAGTCCATAAGATAATACACCGCTAATATTGTCATAAATCGGTATTCTGAAAATTGTCTTAAGGGCATCATATCTTTCCCTGACCACGCCCATTAGTGCTGAGTTAACCAATCAAAATTGTTGTTACAAAATGTTAATATGCCCCCTCAGCCAATCAAAGTGGGTTAAATTGCGTATGCGTCGCATTTTCTTTAAATGCGCGCATCTAACTAGCTTCGCACACACATAGGATTTTCAATCAGAGTTCAAGAAATTTATATATTTTGGTCAAAGAGTATTTCTGTAAGAATGGGTTTTTTTATATGGTTAGATTTTTAATGGAATTTTCTCCCCCTCACTCTTATTTTCTAACTTTTTCGCACGTACACACACCTATACACACAACAAACATAGGGAGCTCTTTAAAATCTCAAATAAATGTCTTTGAATATTTTTAAACAAGATATAACAAAAGGAAAATACAGCCCCATAGCTGTCTCGGCATATGGGTAGAATTTCTGATAATTTCATGATGAGATAAAAGAAAAGAGAGTTTTCAGAATACACATTTTCCACCTCTGCTTGCGCGAACGCGCTTATCAATAATGCGTGGCAAGGCGCGCCAGCTAATAGAGGTTAACAAACTTTCAGAGATAATACAAAAGTTATGAGAGTTTTCAGAATACCGGTTTTGTCATAAGCCTAAGATAATACGATATTAGGGAAAAGACGATTTTCAGAATACACCCCCTGTATTCTGTAACAAAATAAACCAAATCCTGCTTAAATATTAACGCTTTCTATGGTTATTAGTCCCTCATTGTACTGCATTCAGCAGTGTCCCTACTGTCCCAAAATTACTGGTCCACTGTATTACACTACAGATCGCAGTGTACTAGGCTTCATTAATGATTCCACTATCTTATCTTCACTCATCAATCTGCCAGTGTAGCATACACACATGTATACAGACACAGTAGTTTGCTTTTCCAGAAAATCTGTCTGTTACTTATCTCCAACCTCAAACTATTTAGCGATAAGAACATTGCTCTTTAATAGACAATGGGTAATATCGCTGCATATTACACACAATATAATACACTTATTGCCCAATGAACGTATTTAATCTTTCAATTCTGAAGTACATGCATGTACATAATTTACAGTACCGGTAGATATAATTGAAAATGTGTACTACTGTACACGTGGAGATGGTGGCTCATCATGGTGGTGGCTTATCTTAAGTAAGTAGCATTTAACCAGGGTCTTCCCAGACAGTGACAATTTATAAACGGCCAAGTTTCATATATACATGTACATTGTATGAGAGGTGTTACTCCATCCTTAGTAACTCCTTGGTTTGTGCATGTGCGCGTATAGTTATAAATCAGGGCTCGACACTGGCACTTGCCCGCTTGCCCGGGGCAAGTAAAAATTGATGTCGGGCAAGTAAAATTTCATACATTAAATGGTCTAGTTTGCTTTCCCGATTGGGCAACTTAACTTTCTCTTCAGCTGCGAGAGTAGAATGTTATTCCTTACATGTAGATCTCATATAGAAGTGAGCGGGCAAGTAAATTTTGTGTTTGGGCAAGTAAAATTTGAACATTTATGATTTTACTTGCCCGAACAGGCCACTAAAAATTAGCTTTGGGCCACCAAATGTCACAGAATTTGTTGATGTTTTTTGTCTATATGTGTTATAATTGCTGTTTGGGGCCGCCATATTCAGGTTTTGGGCCACTAGAATTTGAACAATTCTGTGTTTACTTGCCACACAGCAAAAAATGTAATTTAGAGCATTGATAGATGGCATAAAATATATATTGCTCTCTTTATCCTTTCCCACCAACACCACTGCTATGGCAGGTCAATGAAAAAACTCTCTACATTCCTGTCTAGTTGACCAGTTGACCAACAGACCTATTCACACAAACACACAGGCACAAAGCAAACAATGATCCTTATTCTCACTATTTCTTCTTCTTCTTCTTCTTCCGTTACTAGGACCTGCTAAGAGTATATATTTGCAAGTTACACACAAAAAAGGAACAGATAATGTACATTCATTCACAAATTATTTACAGAACTATGTATGTACATTGTGTATTTAACTGTTCAAAGTTCAGTTCTTGAGAAAATGATCATAAATTATTTATTTCATAATTTTAATATGGATGCACAACAGGCAGTGTTAAGTTGGTTCAAAGTAGGTGTGGTTTCAGCATTTTTAGTACCCTCTGTTTACTGAATAGTAAGTCCTTTACCAAAATACCTTGTGCCTAATGTAATGCGAACGTTGTAGGAGAGAGAACTAAAGAAGTCATAATTTGCACGCATTGACAATTGAACCAGGATACAGAACATGCCTAGATGGTCACAGTGCACAGACAATCACCTTCATGTAGTCCCCAGACAGAAGAATCTTACCGTACTATTAAACAATCTCTCATTTCTACTGTAAGACTGGGGTGTAAGCTTTGTTAAAGGGGACCACCAGGCAAAGAACAACACATTATTATATTTGTTGGTACTGTTTTGTGATATCAAATAGATACCCAACATTTTGCAAAGGGTTGTGTAATTCATAAACAAAGCAATTAATTTCCACCACTTACGGAACCACTGCTATTTCCTGGTTCCATACGGGCCAACCATTTGCGAGTGCGCCAATGCTATTCACGCGTACGTTTGTAAACAATAGATTCCCGGGCGATTCGTTCGCTCTGCACACAATGCAATCCACCGCACGCATCGCAGTCTTCGCAGTTCAGACCGCATGAACGCATGCTTTAGAATGGTGATGCGTTTCCAATTTTTTTTTCTTTTCTGGAATCATATTTTTGTGAACTTGTTGATGGAATGGAATACTAAAGATGTTACCTTTCTTTAATAAGAATATTATTTTGGGGTGGTGGTACCCTTTAAGCCGGTTTTGAGAATTAAATATAATTGGCACTGAATTGTATGTCAATGAAAGCACCTGGAAGATTCATCCCTTTTCCTTCAAAAGGTGTAAATTTGACTAAATGTTTCTACTATAAACATTCAATATCTTGGTATCATGAATGTGTAGGTTTTATAAATAGCATTGATTACGTACATAGTACCAGTAAAAATCGTGAATAAAAGTCAATGCCCGTGACTTTTATTCAAGTTATATATATTTGTGGAAATGTTGGTCCTCTTGTACATGTTTTTGCAAGCTCACCTAAACTATATATAGCTTTCATCTACCTCCATTTACATTTCAACTGAAGCACCTCAATAAACCACAACTTGACTGACTATCCCTTTAAGATGCACTTCTTTAATGTTTACTGACCTGCCTGCTCCGTCAAGAAGATAAATTGGAATGATGACGATCAAGCCACAAGCCTTCAGCCAGTGAAAACAACAAGCCTACAGGGGACATCACATGTAATAAACCGTTCATTAGGTGCTCGTCTATCTAAATAAGACTTTCCCCAGGTCGTAAGCATGTAGACATTTCTGTGCGCAGTTTGCTCCTTTATGTTTTTTCCTGGACACTTGCCTGTCTACAATGTTGTCGAGCAGGCAGAGTAAATTGGAAAATTCATTGGAAGGTTCATTGTAGTAAGACAGCTATCATGAGCCAATATAAACATGCCTATAGATTCACAGACAAATCTTATCTCATTAGACCGACCCGTGTAGGCTGTCTAGCAAGAAAATGCTTTCCCCATGACAGAGAAAAAATGATAACATTATTTTTGGATGTTAATGTTTGCCTGCATTGAAATTGCACTCTCTAATTTGATTCGCATCTTAATAACTATGATAATTTATTTTCAAAGGGTTCATAATTTGAAGGGCTCTTTCTAGCATTTCTGAAACTAAATCCCTTGGGACCCATATAATTCTCTATATATTCAACAATAGAGTACAGAAGCTATGACATCATACAAATCTATTTTTTTAACATTTCTCAATTTGAACTTCATTTTCCGAAAGAGCCACAAAAATAATGTCCAAATACCGAAAATCAATTGAATATTAAGTATTGGCTGAGATATCACCATCCAAATGAATTTTAATCCAATAGGCAATCAGTGTTATATGGTTCATAACTTTATCTCAGCCAATACTTAAAGATGAATTCCAGTTTTGGGAAAGAAGCCGAATACATCTATATTGATCATTATTGTTGAATAAGTATTGAAATAGGGCTTGTGTGTTAAAATCAGAACCTAAGCATCGTTAAATACAGAAATATCGGAAGAAATCCAATATCCGCCTGTGAAATTTATAAATCCACCGCCAGTTCGGACCTGTCCACGCCGCTAGCGCTGGAGGAGATATCGACAAGCTGGGGACAAGCCCGTAAAAACGAACACCTCGTGTACTCTCACGTGGTCATTGTACGTAGCGTATGGGCGATTCCGGAGTTGGCGATCTCTATCTGCAGCAGATCAGGTTATAATTTTGCAAATATATCAATTAGTAGGTGGTTTCTTGGCCAAATTTTGATAATCCTATATTAGTACAATTATATTCTTTCACATTATTGGTAATAAGAGCTTCCATTTCATTTTTTTGAGAGGGGGGCGTTTCCAAAACTGGCCTTTACCTTTAACATTATATTCAATTGATTTTCGGTATTTGGACATTATTTTTGATGCTCTTTCGGAAAATGAAGTTCAAATTTGAAAATTCTAAAAATAGATTTTTGATGACGTCACACTTCACCACTCTATAGTGGGCTGCCTTTATCATCAAGCAAATGGGGTAAATTGGAATGATTACGATTCAAGAAATCTAAAGCTAGTGTGCACATGTGCATGTCTAATTCCAAAATCCAAACTGCTTCCTTTGTCACTTGTCTTGAGCGTGGAAAATGCTCTCTGACTGTCTACTCCAAACTCTTTAATTTGTCATTTAATTGTCCCAAGTGAGAAAATGATTTCCCCACGGGAGACATCCTCTTTTTCCTGACACTGGCCTATACATACAGGTACACCTGCATCATTAAGCCTGACAGGACAAATTGGAGTGATTAGGACACTGTCTAGATATCATAGTATTGTCATGGATCGTACTAGCGGTACGATCCATGGTATTGTCAGTAATGAGGATCCATATACTGTATACGCCAATATTTTCGCGAATGAGAGGGTAACAGACATTTTCGTGCGTTGTTGATTTCGCGATCGGCATGTCACGCCGCTGGGAAAACAGTTCACTCAAAAGAAATCACAAAAATGCGGCGGGTTTGATCAGAAAAGAGTGATATTTTGAATAGTAAAAAGTTTACTCATGAAATAAAATGTTTGGGCCAGTAAATTTTTCTTTCGGGCCACCAGAAAAGGGGAAGAAATTATTTCACTGGCCCGACTGGGCCACTGACAAAAGAGTTAAGTGTAGAGCCCTGTATATACCCAACCACACTGCTTTATTTGTCTCTAGTGATAAAATGTTTTTGCCATGGGAAACATGCTCCTCTTTATTCTGACAATAGCATACCTGCCAACATTTGAAAATAAGAAATCTGAACCCTTAGCGGGGGGGGGTCTGGGGGCGGGGTCCTAAAAATTCAGAAAATCAGAATATTCTGATTAAATCGGAACAGTTGACAGGTAATGTATGCAATATAGCCTATATAATTATGTTTGCCTTCTTTAGTCTTTAATGTACATCTTCATGGGGTAACCTCGCTATCATAAGGAACACTATTCATAAGGACCGCTAATCATAATGTGCAGGCAGTCAGGCACACACCTGCGTCAAATCAAAATTTAAAAGCAGAGACCACTAGGTGTGTAGAGTCTTGAAGGGAAGTCAGACAGGACAAATTATAGTGATTTAGGAGACGGGACTACAGGTACTCTCAATAATGAGAAGCCATTATATACGACCAGATGCCCACACATAAATGTACAATACATAATACGTCTACCCCAAACTCTTTCATTTGTCATTTGTCACTTGTCCCAGGTGAGAAAATGATTTCCCCCCCCCCCCCCCCCCCCCGAGATCCATCCTTTTCTGGCACTGGCATACAGTAAACAGATACGCACTCTCAATAATGAGAGTCCATACGACCAGGGGGTGATTCACACGTTGAACTTATAACTCTAAGTTGGACTTAAAAAGTATGGAAAGCCACTAGTTTCTTTGAAATCTGTTTGTATAAGTTAATTTAAAAGGCATAACATGTTGATTCAAAGTACTATTATTTTCTATTATCAAGTGGATTTCATGTTCTTGATGTACAATTTATGACAAGTCTAAAATGCTTGCATTTTTGCTTTTAAATAATGTATGTATTTTATTCCAAGGCTACAAATGGCTTACCATAATTTCTAAGTCCAACTTAGAGTTAAGTTCAACTTAGGATCTTTGTGAAACACCCCCCAGATGCCAAAATAGCCTGAAACGGCACTGGTGTGCATGCACCTACATGTACATTTGCATTCGCCAAGCATCAAGTGTGACTTCATCAACCTGAAGAGGAAAAAGTAGCCCAATTTGTACTATCCTTTCTTTCCAAGTACATACTTGTATTAAAAAAAGAACAAAATTCTATCATTTAGAATTTAGGTTTGCAACTGCAATGCAATGCAGAGCTGCCAACCTCTAGAACATGAAATCAGTACTCTCAAGGCTCAAAATCAGTAATTTGGGGAAGAAATCAGTAATTTCCTACGCGGCTCTATGAACTATAAGTTTAGTGAAACGGTTACACGACGGTTAACCGACCGTCATCGGCAAAAACGTTTAGCAGAACGGGTAACCGAAAAAAGAAAAAAAAATTGCTTAAGTGAAGGTATTTTACATGTATCACAAATAAACAAAACAAATAAACAAATGGTAAGAGAATTAATGATAGGGAGATTAGACTGGTAGAGCCAATCACGTCGTGGTCACAATGTAGAAATGGTTGTTGTATATATGGTCACAGACATCCGAAGGCTTTCATCTTGACAATGGTTTGTAGATTAACGACTAACATGGCACTGCCCTGCTGATTCCAATTGAAAAAACGGACAAATATCGTATATATCCGGGGGAAACGAAAAGAAAAAGGGGAAAAAAAAAAAAAAAAAAAAAAAAAAATCGATTTTTTTTTTTTTTTTTTTTTTTTTTTTTTTTCCGTAATTTTTAAGCGGAATTCCGTACTCCCGTAATGGGCGTCAATTTCCGTACCAATTACGGAAAATCCGTACTAGTTGGCAGCTCTGGCAATGTATACCGAATTTAGTGGCTACATGTATTTTATTTCAACAATGAGGCTATATTTCAAGACAGAATATTTCATTTTCAAGGGGTAATATTATAATTTAATGTTCGTTTCAAATGGTTCACTGCAGCTCAAGTACCAAAGAAAAAAACGAATACACAAGAACAAAATGATAAATTAAGGGGTGGATAAGACAATAAGACAAACCAGTTTTCCACAAACAAACATACATACCCGGTTACCAACACATTTAACAATGAGATCAAAACAACAAGGCAGTGAAACAAATACACGGGGGCTCCGAAATGCTAAAAAGAGCCCCTGAAAATTTGCATCGAGTTGAATTGCAAAACAAATTTATGGGTGAGCATATTTCCAAGCAGGCAAGCTTGAAAAGTAGCCCCCAAAAAATAGATTTCAATTTTTTTTTCCCCCTCACACGAGGCAACTTAGAATTCTCAAATTTCTTTATTCCTCATTTGAGTTGAAATGGAAACTGTGAAAATATTACACAAGATGCCCAAGGCAATTCAGCTTCCGAAATAAAAGAAAAAAGAGAGCCCCTTGGATTGCATTGAGATCCATGCCAACAGAAATCGGAGTGGCATTTGTATTTTTGTATGCAGGCATGCTTGAAAAGTAGCCCCTATATCAAAAATAGAATTGGGCTGCACTTTCCCTTAAAGGGATCTAGTAACTTTGTTGACCTACAAGTGGTGAGGTGCAAAAACTAGCAAATGGTTGATAAAATGTGTATTTATGTGATCTGATGTCCACCGAGTGATGTGTGAACATTTCATGGTAAATGAATGTCATATAAATATGACCAAGTAATGAGCAGAAATACAAATTGATATTTGCTAACTCATTGCACTGACTTTGTACACAGTTATAATTATTCACTAGATAATAATAAATCTGAACACTCTTACCATACATATCTTTATAGCGGAAGAGATATTTGGAAAACTAAATCCTGTTCCACACTTCTATTGGTAATACCAATACAGGGAATAATTTTCCTGGTATCGCATCGCAATTTGCTATGCATTTTTGCATGGCTGCTATACAAAATATCTTTTGTGTAGCAGTTTTCTTCCATAGAAGTGTACAGAATTTCATTTGAAATAATAATCCATCGGCTGAAATTGCTAATCAAATTTCAGGAGGAAAATTATTCCCTGCAATACAATGAGGTATGTCAGAACGGCTAGAGTTCCAAGTAAGTTTTGAGGATATCAATTGACAATGTCACTAGATCCCTTTAATTAACAGAAATCTATTTTCATTCCCGGTCGATGAAGATAGCCCCTCTGCGTTTCATCTCCATAGCCACATCAAATTGCTGTGACCATGGCTTTTGTCAGACCACGACAGTAATGAGAAAATATGCATGCAGCCATGCCCACAGGTCTGCAATAAATGGTTTTTAATCTACACACACTACGGAGGTGTGCAGCGACTTCCGCAGAGAAAGTGATATATGAATAGTAATTACGCACTGGAATAGTAATATATACTGTATATAAATGCACTGGAAGTGTGTGACCCGAGCTGCATTTAATTGGACATGACATTCACAGCTTGTGAAGTACTTGTATTATTTGAGCCTTTGTGAGGGGAAGGTCCATATGATGTATATATTAATAGAACATTTTTTGATAAAAATCTTTATCTTTATGGTGTCATATACATGTATGGAAGACAAGAAGAATGAGCTTTCCAGTGATGTGTACAATTCTGACAAACATTTCTTAATCATTGAGGAATTAAGCGACAAACTTGGGTTTCATTTTGTTCTGTTTTTCTGCAATCTGTAGTTATTTTCTGTCATAATTATTATGCTTGCTGAATGATTAAAATGTTACATAACACATTTTCCTGTCATTAAGAAAGCCTCATTCATGAACCAAATGTAGCAGCTGTTTATCATTTAGATTTTTCGGTTTCGAACAGTACCACTTCAGATTGTCTTTAATCAGTCATGCATGATGTTTTGTTTATCTTCATGCTGTCATATGGAACACAAGAATATGAGCTTTCCAGTGAGCTTTCCAGAGATGTGTACAATTCTGTCAAACATTTTTTTATCATTGAGAAATTAACTGGCAATCTTGGGTTTCGTTTTTTTAGGGACACCCTGTATTGTGTCCAGTGTCCCATTACAGAGGATGGTTACTAGTAGGCTACATTAATTACTGTGAATGAAAGATGGGGTCTATTATAGTTATGTACTCAAGATATTGACACATGAGCACTCAGTACTCTAATAGTCAAAATGGTATTTACAGCCAACAACATAATCTACTAAAATAACCTGTAATACAATGCAATGAGTCATTTGCAAAGGTTGAGGTTCACATCCCACACACACTGTTCAATTTGAAAGGTCTCAATTAGATCATATAAGTTTCAAGATGTATTTATAATTGTTTATTAAAGAGCCCACAACTTTGGACTTGATCCAGTAGCAATTAAGGAGCGGGTGTTGAGGGTAGAGAGTGACAATTTATCTCCCAATAAAACGTTACTTTCCTTACTGCCCTTTCTACCTGTTTACAAAGAAAATTGGAGTCGATTTTGCCATCTAGGCTACAACCCACCCCCCCCCCCCCCCCCCCCCAATATGAACCTTTGCCCGCATATCCCCATCTCCTTCCCAGTCTGAAGTCATCCTGGCTGTTGGAGTTGATTCATATTTTTGCCATCTAGGCTACACCCCCCCCCCCCCCCCCCCCTCCTATCCCAATATAAACCTTAGTCCCCATCTCCCCATCTCATTGACTCCTTCCCAGTCTGAATTCATCCTGGCTGTTGGAGTTGATACATGTATATATTTTTGCCATTTAGGGTACAACCCCCCCCCCCCCCCCCCCCACCTCCAACACCCCAATATGAACCTTTGCCGCCCATCTCCTTGTCTCCTTCCCAGTCTGAATTTATCCTTGCTATATGCTAGGTCTATAAGGGAAGTAGAAGGTCTTATCCAAGCCTCCACACTGACTTTTTTCTACTTGCCCCTTTGGATTTTACTTGCCCAAACAGAAAATGTACTTGCCCGCTTATACTTCGAGATAAGATTTACACCTTAAGGAACTACATTATTCTCTCATTGAAGTTAACCAATAATTTATTTGCCCGATCCAGCAATCAAACTAATGTAGGTTATTCATGAAAATTGACTTGCCCGACATTGCCCCAACACATTAAAGATGATTCCTTGTAAACACGATCCTCTGATAACCTCATGTGTTCAGTTTTAACCTTTCACCTTTCAAGTCAAGTACCTTGTACACTTTCCTAGGGCAATGATATTTTAGACTTGTGGGCATGCATGTACACATACATGTATATCTAGATATATGCACGTAGGAGTTTGTTGATGGGTCATTCCATGGGGTTGGGGCAAAAATTGTGACATCAGAGTCAAAAAATAGAAGTGTAATAAATGAAATGTTTTATTTATTTGAAGTTTCATGGGACAATTCTTCAACTAAATCCACTCAAGACTTGTTTATACCGCCCTGCATATTTGAGTAAATTGAGAAATAAGATTTGACAAAATACCACCGTTACACAGACATCATTTATCATCCTTGCTAAGACTATACTCTCCCACTGTCAAAATAAAGTAGTTCATCTTTATAACTCCTAATAAACTTATTGCTAACAATATTGTTAGTCACTTAATTCCTCATTTTCCAACATTGTATATATATTTTGAAAGTTTTAGCATCAATAAATATAACTTGATACTCTGTGTGTATACTAGTGCCATGTTCTGTGTTGTTCTTTTTTGTCAACAGTCATGAAAATTCAATTTATGATGGCATGTGGAACTTGGTAGTAAAGAGAAATCATGCCTCTACAAAATGGAATCGTTTTCTTTGGAAATACTCAACTACTTTTACTGGCCTAACCTTCCATTTTTGGTGTTACCACCGTTACATGGACATCATGTCTCTGTAACAGAGGTATGATTTGGAGCATTATAAGTTAATGTCCATCAAGGGTCATTACATACCAAATTATACTTTCTGCCTTAGAATATTTGCATAAGACCAATTGATCATACTATAAAGAAAAACATTTTGCATGTCAAGTTCTTTGCACAAAAAAAATGTGAAAATTAGAGTTCAAAACAAGGAGAATGTAAGAATTATTTCCAAATGATATTCGAATTCATACTAATCCTGAAGATTCCACTTCAGTTTGCCTGTGGGAACATTTCTTTTTCTGTCTAAAGACAAAAAAACCAGTGCTATCTTATAATCTCCGAATCTTTGATTAGTTTAAAATGTCAATATGTCCTTCAAGACATTACCTTAAAGTGTACATACCTCTGTTACAGTTGCCAGCAAAATTATTCAACCCCCTCCCATTTTTGACATTCTGGCAAAATGAGTGACATTACAACCTCAGACTATATTACTAAATCATTCAAGTGGTGAACAGATGGTTTATTACAATTGAATATCAGACACCACTTGAATGATTTAGTAATATAGTCTGAGGTTGTAATGTCACTCATTTTGCCAGAATGTCCAAAATGGGAGGGGGTTGAATAATTTTGCTGGCAACTGTACATGGACATCATGTCCCCGAAATGGTGGTATAATGGTGCAGTACTAAATGTCTAATAATGATATGAAAGTTATGATTCATGATTGTATGTACATACATGTATGTAAGGTAAGATGCATCTAATTGAAAACATGAATAAATGCATGGCAAAATGGTTATTTTTGGCACAACTGATGCATTTTATTTTCTCTCTATCGCTATAACCTGCTAGATAGACTCTGAGAGAATTTCCGAATGGCAGTATATATATTGTTACACTTTAATTCTTATGAGTTGAAGTAGTTTTTAACATGGAAAACAAAATAGAGTAGGAAAAGATGGCAACAGAACACTTTTATGAATGCAGGTATACAAAATTAGCTTGTTCAACTTGACTCTTCAATGTGTATTACCACCGTTTCATGGACATCACGTCTTCATAATGATGGTATAAGCAGCACAGAACCCACTTTCTTTATTTCGGTAAGTCAAAAAAACAAAAACAGTTTGCATATTAAATAATTATACATGTAAAGCAAAACGCATCAAATGAAATCACGAAGTAATGTATAGTGAAAAGGTTATTTTGTGCCACAGTGTTTTTTTTTCTATATCTTTAGAAATCTAGATTTTATGACTTTGTCCAAGCAGTATTAGATACATGTACAGCATGAGACTTTAATTCTCTTCAGATTACTGTTTTTGACATGGAAAACAAAGGAGAGTAAGAACAACAATAGAGTACTCGATAATTGGTGTTTGACAAAAATAACTTATTCGACTTAACTTTTCAATTTGAATTACCACCGTTACACAGACATGTCCGCGTAATGGTAGTGTAGAAGTGAATGTTAAATGAAATATAATCATGTGTTCGCATGAACTTCTATACAGTGGATGAAACATTTAATGTCAGCATGCAAAAAGGACACTTGTAAAGTACTAAGTGGCCAAAATGAATACACAAAAACTTACCACCTTTAATATTTTTGAAGATGTTCAATGTAACAGTTGTAAGCAAGAAAGTAACATGCACAAACTTTTCTAATAAATTTTCAAGAATAATTTAACAAAACTACAAACTTTTCCTTTGGTTAAAATAACTCTTTGGTAAACTTCTTACTGGCAAATGCAAGAAAGTATTACTCTAAAACTGACTGAGAAATAACATGCAACATTTCTCTCTGCATTCAGGTTACAACTCAGTTTATGAACTTCAAGAAGACCCATGACCCAACGACAACTGGTTCAGGTTGGGGGAGGATTCTCTCAATGTCAGAAAATGGATGGAGGTAGAATTGTGCCTCGCCATCGGGCCAGGAGTACAGGTCACCAGATTGTCGCTTCATGTACTGAAGACGCACATTTTCACCATCAACAGAGGCTACCTGTAGTTATTTGAGAAAAAGAATATTTGGAAGTTTGACAATTGTTTAAACAAATCTTTTTAATAAATTCATTAATCTACAAAATTTGCTAGATTGTTTCCATGATATTTTATACTTTATATTAAATCATTTTCAACTTTTTAAAATTTTCACCTTTACATGTCTTGACATTAATGTAAAACTGATCATTTTCTCATAAAAGTAAGGGGGAAAATTACTTGGGCAATGAACAATGCATCTGATCTGCTCTTCCTTGCACCATACACGGGAACCCTCACTGTGACAAAGTCATGCACTGCAGGTCCAGAAGACGTGTTTTCTGAAAGATAAAGAATGATGAACATTGTTTTTTTTTTAGCAAATAGAATTTGTCATTACATAGTTCATAAATTCAATTTAAAGTTATGTTACTATTATATGTTATTATAGAAGGTTTTAATGAAATTCACATCTGCAATATCATAATTTACCTTCTGATGATACAGCTTCCTACGAGTTCTCCAATGCACTTTTTTGCCCGTCGAGCGAGCTGTGGCAGTCGAACTACTAGCCTCATCATTTGTACTCCCTCTTGACCGCAACTTTATCCGAAGAGGTGGAAGAGGAACCATGCTTACCTGAATTCTGAAAATTGAAAAATAAATTCTTGTGAAACAAACTTGACTGTGTTACATTTTCTTTTGTTCACTTAAAAATCCATATATATATCGCGATAAAAATTGACATTGAAAATAATCATCACACGTGCTTTTACTTTCTGATAAAACAAACAGCCCCTAAAAGCAAATAAATATATAAAATAAAATTTAAAAAATAAAAAATAAAAATGAAAAATAAAAAAATTAAAAGTAAGTGCTGAAAAGTTTATCAACATTCAACACTGGAGGAAAAGTTTTGGGAAAGTTACTAGAACTATACCTTATAAATAATTGGGCTATGGCCATGCATCATCATGCACAAAGTAATATTTTCATCCAAACACTAAGTCCATAACCAGAACGAATGTAGGTACACAACCTGACCATAGTACAGCAGTTTCTGAGGATTCAGTCCGTACAAAATTAACATATTTTTTGGTGTAAAAAAGCACTAAATTACGATTGAAACATGTTAGCTAACATTCAAAACATTTCTGCACGGAATCCTAGTAATAAAAACATTATTTTCTTCGGGGCCTTTTAGCAAATCTGGAACAAAAACGGCGATGTCTCAATTACATTTTTCACTTACACGAAAGGATGTATGTGGGACTGTAGTAAAAGATTCTGGAATATTATCGATCATTTTGTTGAAATTAAAACTGTTTTTCCATGATAATATGGTGCCACATTTCAAAGATAAGGTTAAACTGATTTCATAATACAAGTATCGACATAAATCTCCTCACTTACGTCGCTTTGAAAAGGGAAACTTCTTGGAAATCCAATCCACCGTTACACGGACATCGCAGGAAACTTGGCCATTGCAAGGCTTCAGAACACGCAGTATCAGATTTGTTCATGTGCACACGGGTATCGGCTTACATCCCGACCAGCTGATACAGCGATGGTCTCTTGTCCTGTCTCTCCTTTTTATGTACGTGATGAAATGTGATCCACCGTTACAAAATTGGCCTGGACATCGCCCAAAACATCGGCGACGCTCGATTAATTTACAAAACATTGTCATAGGTTTTCAAAGCTAATCTTTTGATGAAAAGTTGCCTACTGCCTGCCCTTTATTTCTGACACATAACTATGGAAAAAATGATTTCTGACTTTTAGTAATTTACCACTTTACCACCGTTACACAAAAAATTGTACGCGGACATTGCATGTAACGGTGGTATGCCGTGGTTTAGGAATGATTTATGACATGAAGTCTCTCTTTCATTTGCTATCCCATTACTGTCTTATTAATGAACAAATGTTGCTTTATCAATTATGACCATCTGGTTGAGACTAAGATTATCTTTTAATTAGATATCTTCAACTGAAAATGACGCTTTTGGATGTCCCACTTGGTACCCCTAAAAAGAGTCCGGACATCATCATTTAAAGTCACACCGTCACTTATACTTGTGGTTCAACATTTTTATTTCTGCATCAAGTAATCACATACACAACTGCCTTCTAACAAAACCACATTGCAACATCAAACACCAAACAACATTTTCAGGATAAAGCTAACAATTCATTAGGAACACAAAAAAGTGCTGTTGCCCCAACCCCGTGGAATGACCCTGATATCATCCAAAAGAACATTGATTGATCGCAGTATACTTGTTTGCTTGTGTACAGAATATAGTGCATGCACTATGCATGCACAAATTGCACACGATGGATGGCTGGCCCGAGGCCTGCATCAGTAAAAAGTAACAAAACTTTGCTGAATTATTCATTACTTTCCAAAGTCAAATAACTACATGTATGGAGTGTGCAACAGACAAACACTGATATTGATACATGCTCAAGTTATTCTTTTAAATGTGTCCGTAGCCTTCAGCCCTTCATTGATATGTGTATTATATGCAATGCATCCTGCTATTTCACCTTTCTTAAAATTATTGTAACTTAGCAAGAGCTAGAAATATAAAGGGGCTACCAGCAACTCAACACAATATTAATTCATGTACTGGTATAAAAATGAGAATCATTTATCTATAGGAGTCTAGGATATATTGCACTGTTTATGCAGGAAGGTTAATTGACATTTATCAAATTTAGACTCTGCCATGCATTCCTCTATATGTACCGTAATGATTCAGGAAGATAAATTCAGAATAATTTTGGATCATTTGACCAACAGTAGTGTCAGAGAATCATCAAAGATGTACAAGATTCTCCAGGTCAACTACCATGGACTAAACATAAGCAAATTGGCTTGCTGGCATGGAGCCACTAAAATTGAGAACAATTTGTACAATGAATCAAATTTGTAACTGTTCGACTAGCCTAGGCAACATTTACAACGAAACTGTATTTGATTTTCCTTCGCTATGGAGCCATCCATTTCTTGCTTTGGGCCACTAATTTTTATTTTTTTATCTTTATATCACTCAGATCATGCAAGCAGGATAAAAAGTTGTAGCACTGCAATCTATTGCACAGTCAGCATTAAACTTGTTTAATGTTGGGAACATGCCAAATACTATGAAGCTACACTGATGAACTGCCAATGGTGTCCTGGGGTGCCTCCAAAGGAGATATGGGGCTCACTTCTTAAAGATGATTTAATTTATATTAACCCTAAAAAGATCATAATGCCCCCCCCCCCCTTGCACCTCTGCGATGTTCCCTGCGGCTTCATGAATTTTTCTTTCAAGTCTTGCACATCATTTGTTTTTCCTATATACACGTCTGTAATTTTTTGAAGTCTTATTAAAAATTCAATTTTCAATAAACTGTGTAGAAAGCGTGCAGCCAAGAATGCCTACACTGCACATTCAAGAGTACATGTACATGTATGTATCGAATAACAGAAATGTTGGTAGATATATATCAAGCCTCCAGACTAACTTTTTTCTGTACTGGCTCATTTGGGCAAGTAAAATCATACATTTATAAATTTTACTTGCCCCCAAATAAAATGTATTTGCCCTCTTACATGCTTATGTACTTCTAGATATGAAATTACATTGTTCTCTTATAGTTGAAGAATTATTTAGTTGCCCAATCGGGCAAGCAAACTAGACAATTTATGAAATTTTACTTGCCCAACACCAATTTTACTTGCCCAACACCAATTTTTACTTGCCCCAGGCAAGTGGGCAAGTGCTACTAGTGTCAAGCCCTGTATATAATTGAATGCATGTTAAAATCTTCAGCCCATGAAACTGTGAAAATAAAAAAAACACTTTCCTTCGATGCCTCCTACTGGCCCTCCCAAGGATACATTTTTTGTCAGTGGCCTGGTCGGGCCATTGAAATACTTTCTTCCCCTTTTCTGGTGGCCCTAAAGAAATGTACTTACCCGTATTTAACGAGTAAACATTTTACTATTAAAAATATCACTCTTTCCTGACATGGAAGCGAACAAGATTTTTCAAATTTTGTCAATGTCGGGTTGAAAATCTGCTTGCCCAATCGGGCCACCAAAAAATGACTTTTATACATTTTTGCTAGCACTAAGTGCAATTTTACTGGCCCCGGGCCAGCGGGCCAATGAGAGTGTCGAGCCCTGCCTTAGGCAAGAAGTGCAATGAATGTTTACAAACTATACTTTATATTTAATATTTACTAGAATAACTGTAATCATTGCGTGTAAACATGTCTGATAAATATCAGGTTCATCACAGTTTCCCTGAATTTCTATTTAATACTTCTCCCCAGTATCCCCCTAGAAAACAATCAAGCAAGCAACATGTAATAATACCCTTTTCCCTAATATTACCCCCCCCCCCCCCTCCCCCACATACACACACACACACACACACTGTATTCAATTTTGCAATAAGTAAACATGATAATATTCAATGTCAATGAACCTATATAAAGATATTAATTTGAGAGTACATTGTATTTTTTCCAAGGACTCCCAGGGACCTACATGTACATTGTAACATCGATCCTACATACTCTTGTCAAAACATGAAACATGAAATGTATACATCCTGAGCCAATATTCACAGATGTATTAAATTCCATCTAGATTCCACACCCCAAGGAAGGATCGGAGCAAAATGGGCTACTTTCTGGTGAAATCGAAACAAGCAAATTTGATTTCAGAGATTATATTTCCATGTATTTGATATTAAATGCTTACACTGGGAGAAAAAAATATATTTTGCCTGCAAAGATGGTCTTATTTATAATTGTTAATTATTTCATATTCAGATGTAAGCATTTAACCAAACAAAGCTACATTACAATTAGTGTTGTGGGGAGCTACACCACTCCCGTTTGCTGCACTACCCAACACAAAAATGATTTTGCTGCCTGATTCCTCCCTCCATTTACCAGCAAATGCAAAAATACTTTTATTTATAATATGTGATCCTTAATTCATATAATTTGATAATATTTACCAACTCTGTTGTTTTGAAGACCGTAAAATGTAGGGAAAAAATATTATTTCCAGTCTGTTTTCCATAGCGACGCTTCCTAAAATACGGCATTCAACTGTTGAACAGGAATTGCGCAATAGTATAATGGACAAATGGCTGGTGCTACAGCATATTAACGTGAATTGCGTGTAAATGGTCCAGCTGACAGGACCATTTACTTTAAATAGTAGATGTGAGCATACCCACAAATTCAAAGATCCCAAACCTATACTCATAAAACATGGAATGGGAATGGTACCTAAATCATAGTAATCATACAGGCTATAGACCTTAATGAACACAAGAAAAGGGCCTTTCAAGACTCCACGTATGAAAAGCAATTGATGTCGAAAATTACTAATGGGCAATTATCACTTTACAAATTGAGAACTCAGACAAGCTGATTAAATGTCATTCATGAACGTGTATGAAAGAGCAAATGTGCATTACAAATTTTCTGTTCTATTCAACATGATACATTCATATACTACATACATCATGTCGTCATATGTGAAACCCTGATTTTATAGTTTATGCATTAACATGTTCAATTCTCCACCACATGCCGATAATCTGATATTGACATTCAAGGCCCTTCATATGCGGAGTCCCCACTGGCCCCTGCAGGCTAAGGAAGAAGAGGGGCTTAGTTGAGATGGACTACTTTCATGTGTAAAGTGACAAGGAGGAAACGGGGAGGGGGGAAGAGCCGCCCCCCTAGTTGTTCCCTCGTGAGTCACTGCGTAACAATCTTCAGAAAAACCATATGTAGGTCATTCACACTTACCTAGCTGAGCAGCGATTTTGCGTAGCCTTGACTTTTAAAGGGATCTAGTATCTTTGTTCACACAGGTGCTGATGTGCAAAAAGTGATGAATGGTTCATAAAATGTGTATCATACATATAACTTAGTGATCTGATATGTGCACGAAGTAATGTGTGAAAATTTCATGTTAAATGGATGTTGAATATATAGCCGAGTAATCAGCAAAAATGAATTGAAGCGTGCAAGAATATTTTATTGCAAACATTTTATTGCTCAAATGGTCAATTTCAAAGCAGTTTTTGCCAGAATCTTTATATTAAATTATAACAAAAAAAAGTTATTCTCTTTCAAATGGTAGACCTGTGATGAAACTTATAGTTATATTTCATTTTGTGAATGGGGTGTTATAAATATAATAATACTGTTATTTAGCTTTAAAAATTAAGCCAAAAAGAAAACAAATTTAGAAGAAATCTGGGTAATTTTAGTTTTTACAACTTCTGCATTTTTATTTTGTACGTTAATACACAATTTTTGCAAAAAAGTTAAAAAAATAAAAAGCTACATAGGGTGAGCTGATTGAATAAATTGTTCAGTGTTAATTTCAACTTGGTAAAAAATGTGTTTTACATTTTTGTTTTACAACGGCGCAGACAGAGCCGACTCGACCCGATCCGACTGGTTTTCAGTCAAGCTAGACTCGAGTCAGTTTCGCTCAGTCGGATCCGATTCAACATGTTGAATCGGCCTCGAATGACCTCCGACTGGCTTTTGACTGGCAAAACCGGAGTCCTGAGGATGAGGCAACGCATACTGAGTAAATCATGATGAAAACAAGTCGGATTGGGTTCGAGTCGGCTCTGTCTGCGCCGGGCTTAGATTTGAAGTAGTGGCAAATTAATTGAAATTATGGCCAAATTGCCGACAATTCTGACTATTCGAGTAGATCCACACAACACTACATGCACACACCAAAGCCAAAGAATGCAGGGGGAAGGTGAACAAATTAACTCCTGGAATAAAATTACATTTTCGCTACAGATAAAACAAAACAAGTTAGGATATTTCTACTTTTAAATGAGCGCACAGCATGAAGCGCTCATTGCCTCCATATGCACGCATGAATAAGTCGGCAATAATTAAGCGCAGGAAATACTCGTTCACTCGCACTGTCTGGCGTCGAGGTCACGGGGCAGAGGCCCCTGGCTTGAGTTTGGTAGCGCGCTCTAGCTGCCCTGCACAGAGCCAATTATACGAGCAATATTGGCGTTGTAATTGAGCCATTTACAGCTCATAATACACTTCAATTATCCACAAAAATGTAATGACTTGTTACCTAAGACTGTCTTGATCTCGTATTCCTCCTTGTTATTTGGCCAAGCCGGGGTTTCCGACGCCGAAGAGGCCACCGATGTAGCACTCGACATTTCGAAGACAAAAGTAACAGCACAAAAATCGGGATCCGGATTGATCGGGAATATCGAATCGGCCGGGAATCGGGAAAATGACGTGACACAATGACTTCAAAGGATTTCGCAATTCGCCAACTGTTGTACTGGAAGTGGGGCCAGAGTAATGTGTGTGTACAATGTACATGTATTGTAAGTTCTATGTTTGAGAGAAAAAAACAGGTCATACTATCAGAGGTATAGATAGGGGGGGGGGGGGGGGGGGGGTTCATAGGGGGCACGCATCGAGGAGATCTATAGAGTATGCGGAGGGGGGTGGGGGGCAGATCCCCCAAGCCCATGCACCCCTTCCAGCTATCACGATATTGGCATGTGCAAGTTGCATCTGTAACCCAGTTGTTTGTTTAAAGGGATAGTTGAGTTTTGGTATAGGGGGTGCTACAAAAAAATAAAAAATTGTGAGATAATGAAAAACCGAGTGTCAAATTCGAAAGAGCATACAATTTTAATCACAGAATAAACTTTATTTGATCAAAAACGATTCAGAAATGGCTGAAATATCCATAAACATATATATCCATTTGTAATAATTGTGGGGCCCCACAAATATTTGTTAATTTTGAACCAGTTGTTACCATTTTTTTTTACTTTGCTTCCTCTTGTCAAAATTTACAAAAGAGGTTTTTAAATAGTTGTTGATTATCTCTATCTGATCACTATTTCAACAAAACATCACATGCACAATATTTCATTTAAAATGGTTGCAACCGATGAGTGTTTAAGAGAGCGCCCTCTTGAGTTTTAACAGCTCATTTTGAATGATAATTCAGACCTTTTACTTAGTCATTTCAAATTTGTATCTCAAATGTTGGTGAAAATTACTTTTTTTGATAAATGTCAAGTTTAAGGTGTAATTCATCTTGTAATAACCACATGAGTTTGTTTTTTTTCTTCTAATTACCACAATTCATCTTTTTGAAAACCTCATATCTCATTTTAGGATTTAGTTCGAAAACCTCGTAACTCAATTTCCCGCCTTCCAAATTATTTTTCGTGCATTTCAACCATTTCCTATCGAATTGATTATCAAACATAGTCTTAAGTTCAAATAACATATAGCCTACGCACATAATTTGTTAAAATAAGAATGTTTTTCGCTCTCCTGAAAATTTTGTTTTTTTGAGATACGAGGTTTTAACAGCCCAGCAACAATTTGTAATGTTGTATATCTTCTTAGCATGGTGGAGTTATGACTATTAGTTTGTAATGTAATGGTGCATGTTTTGGTAAATAAAATTCAGTTTGACCAAAACTGTACTCTCATTACCAAAACTCAACTATCCCTTTAAGTTTTGAAAGCACTTTACTTGAAGAAAGATATATCCCCCCCCCCCCCCCCCACACACACACACACAAATGCATTGACTAGTTAAGATTCATTGCTTGCTACAATATGCACAATTTGGCACAATTCCATTTTGGTATGTGGACATGGCATCTTCTTAGACTTTTCTGCAAAGTGTGAAGCCTACAGGGTGGCCCCCAAAAAACGGAACGGGACACTTCCCAAAATATAGTAACAAAATGATTATGTCCATCGAATAGAATGACCAAGTCAATTTTCCCCATAGTACTAAATTCATTGTGTGGGTGGTGAAATTGAACAAGAGCCAAGGATACATTTGCATTACTTGTATACAGAAGTGTTGGAGAAATGATTATGTGTTGGGAAACTTAAATTATAAAATCGTAATTTTTGCCTATATTGCAGAGGCCCAACATGCAGCTTCACTGGACCCCTATTAAGTCTCTTACCATTTCAGTGGCGGATCTAGGGGGGGGGGGGGGGGTTAGGGGGTTTACCCCCCCCCCCCCCCCCCCCCCCCTTGGGCTGCCAAGTGAAAATGTATCAGTGAAAAAAAAGTGGGGAAAAAAATCACTTACAGGGGTT
Organism: Echinarachnius parma; assembly: GCA_037951105.1. Lineage (NCBI taxonomy): Eukaryota > Metazoa > Echinodermata > Echinoidea > Clypeasteroida > Echinarachniidae > Echinarachnius > Echinarachnius parma. Next base: position 15,481 of record JBAMJV010000909.1, on the reverse strand, counting down.
AAAAATAGCAAAAAAAATCTCATGGACGATTCTCCGCATCGTTATTGGGTCAACCCCCCCCCCCCCCCCTTAGCAAAAAGCTAGATCCGCCCCTGCATTTATTCTGTATGAAGCCTTGATCAATGGTACAATGATTGGTGGGAGATATAGGGGGCAAGTGGTTGCAATGAGGGGCAGCACCACAGCTTACAAATATTATTGATAAACAATGCTCGTAAAAAAGACACCTAATTAACCAAATTGACCCCTAAGTCCCTTACCATTTTATTCTGTATGAAGTTTTGATCAAATGATTGGTGGGAGATAGGGGGCAAGTGGTTGCAATGAGGGCAGCACCACAGCTTACAAATATTATTGATTAAAAACAATGCTTGTAAAAAAAAAAGACACCTAATTAACCAAATTATATATTTCAACACCATTACCCATGAAGTCATCATAAGCAAGGACATATAGCTCAGTAGATGTCACTCAGACGACAATAGGGGAGCGGGGGGGGGGGGGGGGCATTGGAGGGATGCAAGGGGGGTGGGGTGGGGCAGAGGGCAGAGGCATGGCTAAACAATAACAAATACAAAATGGTATTATGGGGGGGGGGGGAGTGCTGCAATTAGGGGTATAGTAGCAAAGTTAGCAAAAAGTACAAATAGAGAAATAAAAAGAGAGTGCCCCACCCTCCCCCTTCCCCCAATCAGTAAGTCTACCATATGCCACTGATGAAATACATGTTGTTTGTTTGTTATTCAGTATGTCTGTTTGTATGTTTATTTGTTTGTTTGTTTGTTTTGTATTTGTTTGTATTGTATTTGTTTGTGAAATAGTGATACCAAGTCTTTATCATCTACCTGAATAATGGAATTTAAAGATTATTTACAACTGTTGCTAGATATGCATACACACCATCAGGATATAGAAAAAGAGAATACAGTGGATAAACAATTTTAGTATGAAATACAAATTGTTTTTTAATCAAACTTAGACATTTTATTTGCAGAAACAGACCTGCAACTCATACAACTCAAGTATAACAAAAGCGATAACAAGCAAAATCAATGTCATCTTCTGGAGTTTTGTGGCAGCATATATATGCCATGTGCAGTCATTGTGATGCATGTTGCTTTGACTGTGTCCAAAATGCAATGCTATACTTTAATAATTGATACAGTAAATATGTTCATATAACTCCCAGTTTCCAGGTTGAAGACATAAATGGAGGTTGTCTGCATGGTACAATTGTATTAAAGGGACTTAGTAACATTGTCCAAATCCTCAAAATTTACTCGGAACTCTAGTGGTTCTCTCATACCTAGTAGTATGATTTTGTTTTTTTTTCAAATTTCCATTTTGTTCGAAAGATATTTACGATTGAAGTGTTCGGATGTTAAACTATCTACGGGATTGTTTAAGCCATGTACAAAGTAAGTGCAATGAGTTAGTGAATATCACTTTGCATTTTCGCTCATTTCTCGGCCAAATAACGTCCAATTAACGTGAAATTTTCACACATTACTTTGTTGACATATCAGATCACAACAATACATATTTGATTAATCACTCAACGCTTTTTGCACTTGTCAACAAAGTTACTAGATCCCTTTAATATCAACTGCAACATATCTGCTCCAGTGGAACCTCTTTATAACGAGGTCCTAATTGGGACCATGAAAATTACCATGTTATATCAGGTATTTCTTTTCGTCAGGGTAAAAAAAAATAAAGAATATAAAGAGCTCGGACCAGCAAAATTACCTTGTTGTATCAGTGCTCTTTACAACAAGGTTCCACAGTATTACCTTGTTATAAGAGGGTTTTGTTATATCAGAGCTCTTTATAACGAGGTTCCACTGTATTACCTTGTTATAAGAGGGTTTTGTTATATCAGAGCTCTTTATAATGAGGTTCCACTGTATTATCTTGTTATAAGAGGTTTTTGTTGTATCAGAGCTCTTTACAACAAGGTTCCACAGTATTTTGGCATGTTTGGCACATTTGGCACACCAGCATATGTGAGGATTGGCATTCAAAGCATAGAAAGAGTTATATTCAGTGTTCCTTATAACAAGAGGCTTATTGTATTGTACCATCACAAGTTCCTCAAGCCTCCATCCTTCAAAAACCTCACGCTGCCTGTCTTGATCATGCGAGTCTAATCAGCTGTCTATTAATTCTTGCATAATTCTGGCATGTACAGTCAAACCTGTGTATAATGAGCACCTACAGAAAACAAGTGGCCTCTATACACAGGTTACATCACATTGTTTTCCTCTTTAGGAGATCAGGATGAAGGCCACTATAGGCAGGTCGGCTGCTATAGACAGGTGGCTACTAAGACAGGTTTGACTGTAGGGGATGCATCCTTGTGGCCACTATAGGCAGGCTGGCTGCTATAGACAGGTGGCCACTAAGACAGGTTTGATCGTATGCTAAATAACAACTTGTTCTCTTCAGGGGGTCACGTATGGTGACCACTATGGGCAGGTTGGCTGCTATAGACAGGTGGCCACTAAGACAGATTTGACTGTATGCTAAATGACAACTTGTTCTCTTCAGGGGGTCACGTACAGTGGCCACTATGGGCAGGCTGGCTGCTATAGACAGGTGGCCACTAAGACAGGTTTGACTGTATGCTAAATAACAACTTGTTCTCTTCAGGGGTCACGTACAGTGGCCACTATGGGCAGGCTGGCTGCTATAGACAGGTGGCCACTAAGACAGGTTTGACTGTATGCTAAATAACAACTTGTTCTTTTCAGGGTGTCACGTATGGTGGCCTTTATGGGCAGGTTGGCTGCTATAGACGGGTTACATAACAATCTTTTCTCTTCAGGTGATCAACGTATGGTGGCCACAATGGGCAGGTTGGCTGCTATAGACAGGTGGCCACTAAGACAGGTTTGATTGGATGTTGTTCTTATGACTGCGGATCAAAAAAGTAAGGCTTTTAGCTTGGCCGTCCCAATGTTATATTTAATAATTGCACTCTAAATTTCATCATCATTATTTCTGGCAATGTCATGAATTCCTTGGGGCGTCATCCTTCCAAAACTTGATGGTGCGTATCTTGATATGTTCCTTCCTCACCTCCTCCGATATATTCCTCCCAAGAGGGACTCTGAAAAGAAGACAACATAAGAATTGAAATCATATTACAGATACAGTTTAAGGAATATCAATATCATCATTATCCCAACGTAATAGAAGTTCTTGGTGTCATCATCCTTTTAACAACATTATGGTGCACATTTTAATATGTTCCTTCCAAGTGGATCTCGGGGGGGGGGGGGGGGGGGGGGTCAAATAATACCCCCCAAAAAGTATCATATTCAAGTGAAATTAATTTCAACCAATGTTGGGTATAACATGAAGGGCAATATCAATTGATGAATCCTTACAATAACTTCCAAAATTATCCTGTATTCAATTTTGATAAAAAACTAAGTTAAACTTCTTGACATTCTTCTACTAGTCAAATAATATATCAGCAATTCATTTTTCTAGTAGCCCATTTCAAAGATTATGGTCAAAGAAACATTTCGAAATATTCACAGAAGTTATGCTAACTCACTTGGGTTCTAATCTGACCTTCTGGTGGTCTACTGTCAAATATTTATCTAGCCCAAAGCATTTCATGCATCCTAAATTGATAAGAATATCAATCAATTCTAAAATATACACATACGGTCAAACCTGTCTTAGAGGCCACCTGTCTATAGCAGCCAACCTGCCTATAGTGGCCACTAAATATGATCCCCTGCAGAGAAAAACAATGGAATGAACCTGCCTATAGAGGTCACCTGTCTACAGTGGCCATTTTTCTTACTTCCCTTCGGTGGTCACTATACACAGGTTTGACTCTATATCCTAACATTTATGATATGAAACTTACTTTGGCTCCCACCGAACGTTCTGGGGGTCTTCAGCAAATCCGATTCTGAGTTTCAGACGCTCGACGCCGGCCCACGCGATCATGACCCCATTGTCAGTGCACAGGTGAGGTGGTGGACAGATCAGACGGTAGTCAAAGCGGCTGGTTGTGTAGGCTAGGGCCCTGCGGATGTGTTGATTACTGGCCACGCCCCCAGAGACCACCTGACAACAGAATTACAAGGGAGATTTGATTAATAAGTAATACATTCATGGTTGAGAGCTGGAATGCAAGCCCATGTGATCATGACCCCATTGTCAGTGCACAGGTGAGGTGGTGGACAGATCAGACGGTAGTCAAAGCGGCTGGTTGTGTAGGCTAGGGCCCTGCGGATGTGTTGATTACTGGCCACGCCCCCAGAGACCACCTGACAACAGAATTACAAGGGAGATTTGATTAATAAGTAATACATTCATGGTTGAGAGCTAACATGCAAGCCCATGGGATCATGACACCATTGTCTGTGCATAGGTGAGGTGGTGGATCGACAGATAAGACTGAAGCCAAAGCGGCTGGTTGTGTAGGCTAGGGCCCTGCGGATGTGTTGGTTACTGGCCACGCCCCCTGAAACCACCTGACAACAGAATTACAAGGGAGATTTGATTAATAAGTAATACATTCATGGTTGAGAGCTGGAATGCAAGCCCATGTGATCATGAGACAGTTGTTTGTGCATAGGTGAGGCAGTGGGCAAGCCGAAGCCGACGGCGGAAGCCGAAGTGACTGGTTGTGTAGGCTAGGGCCCTGCGGATGTGTTGGTTATACTGACAACACCCCCTAAAACCACATGTTTATTAAGTTATAGGAAGATGATGACAGTAATCAAGACCAACATTTCTGTCATACATTGATTATACATTTAAAACAAATACATGACAAGAGTACTTAGAATCAATATGTTCTTATCACATTCATCCCAAAGCTGTGAAATAAATAATGAGAATAAGTGGGGCTTTGTTCAAGAAAAATGTTACACTAACATGTGTCAGCCAATTCAACAACTCCTACTATCACTTCTACCTTAACCACTTCTACTACCAATGATGCTACTATTTAAACTACTGCTAATTGTTCTACAACATCTACTAAATGTAACAACTAGTACAGTGAAACATCATTATAACGAGCACCTCGGCTCCTTGAATTTACATTGTTACATCAGATATCTCATTTCCTCAAGGTTTAAACAAATAATAACATTTTAGAACCTGGACCTGTGAAATAACCTCACTTTATCAGGTAGCATATACCTCGTTGTAACAGAGTTTATTATACAGAGGTAACAGAGTTTATTATACAGAGGTTCCACAGTACCACTTTATTTTCTTTCTGCTCCTACAACCAAAATAATTGAATCAATCTTCAAATTTTGATGTAACGTTTCATACCAGTGTCTGTTTGTCCTCAGGAATCAGTCCCTTCAGCTGACAGTAGAGCATGGCCCTAGCTATTCTAGTCACCAAGTGCTGTGTCACTTTATGCTGGAAGGAGGCCGCTATGTCCCGTACAGTAGACAAGTGCTGGTCGTCAGTGGGTGAGATACCTGAGATAAAAGAGAACAAATACAAAATAATTTTGTGTGATGGACATATTAAGGCCAGGCTCGACACTAGTACATGCCCTATAGCCTGGGCCAAGTAAGAATTTAACATGGCCGTCAGTAAGGCTCAGTATTATGCAGTCGGTACAAACTAACAGAGTTCAAATTGGCGATCCACATTGAAGAGTACTCCACATGTGACACTCTTTATTAAAAGGAAATGATGCAAAAGATCAAGGATAAAATATATGATTCAGTGCTCTGATTTTATACATTATGTCCGGAAAATATTCCTTCAAATATGAAATCCATAGACCCTTAACCCTATCTTAACTGGGCTATTTGAGACCAGGTTTTTACTGGGGGGGTCAATTTGACACCCCCCTAACATCTCGGAGACCGCTCGTCCGATTCACGCGAAATTTTGCATGGAGGTACATTGAAGTGTTAGCGACGCGTTCATGTTTTCGTTTAATCGATCCAATGTTAAATATGCAAATTATACGCATATTAATTAGCGAAAAAAGCTAATTTTATGCAAAAATCCTCTTTTTGTCTGTAAATCACTAAATATTGCTCAGAATATGCTGATTTTGTACATGAATATTCTCTATGACTTAATTAACAGGTTTTCAAAAAAAAAATTTGTTTTAATGTGTTTCTTTGTTTTTGGAATTTCTTATGTATTTCTTTGTTTTTTCGACTTATGTTTTTTATTGTTTTTTCCAATGGAAATAATTATTGACCATTATCCAACCATTTTTAGCCCAAAATTACATAATTGCAGTGATTAGAATGAAAAATAATGAAGATTTTGTCTTTTCTAGGAAAAAAATCAATTTCCATAGGATTTGTACACAAATCACAAAATTTAGCGATTTTTGGGCCGACGCTCACTTACAAAAGGTCACGTGACTTTAGAACGGTATACCCGGTCGTCGCAAATTTGGTCTCAAAAGTTGCGCAAGACTTCAATGAAAAAACTCATGAAGTCACGCGGCAATATCTGCGCGCGTTGCGGAATTATCGCGCAAAAAGTCGAGGGGGGGGTCAAATTGACCCCCCCCCCAGTTAAGATAGGGTTAAATAGCTTTATCTGATTGGTCTATCAACATGTCCTTTTAGAATAAAAAATCTTAAGATTTCTCTTGTATAATTACCTTGGCGCACTTCATGGTGCGTTATCAACCAATTGGAGACGTTCTTCAGACCCGAGAAGGAGAAGTTGCAGTCACGGTGCCGGCTCATAGGTATGCTGGTCTGGACAAGCAGACGATAGTCTCCACCATCTGCTGCCATCTTCTCTATCGCCTGGCCCCCGCTTAGTCCGATGCAGTCAGGATGATGTTGGAGTTTCAATCGCCTAGCAACCTGATATGATGCAATTTAAGATGCATGTGAAGGTTCTTTTTTGCCGTTGCCGTGTACAAACACTTAAAGTTACATATAGATGGGCAAATACATGTAATTCAAAATAAAAATACAAAATAGTCAAAATTTAGAGAACAAAAATAGAGAAAAGTTAAAGCCAAACCACACAGTAATCGCTTAGACATGAGGGAAAATGTAAACACAGAAAATAAAAAAGAACATACAGTTTATGATGCTTTCATACAAAATCTTTGATTAATATATAATTATCATATTTTGTTTTCTCCCAAGTCTGTTGTACTAGTCCATTACACACACTGACACTGTATATGATCACAAACCCTTTGTAAAGGTGGTGAAATAAGTTAGTTAATGCGATTCTTGACACTAGCTCTTGCCCTCTTGCCTGGGGCAAGTAAAAATTGGTGCTGGGCAAGTAAAATTTCATAACTTGTCTTGCTTGCTTGCCGATTGGGCAACTAAATAATTGTTCAACTACGAGAGAACAATGTAATATCATACATGTAAATCTCGTCTAGAAGTATGAGGGCAAAGTACATTTTATATCAGAGCAAGTAAAATGGAAACTAAATGATTTTACTTGCCCAAACAGGCCAGTACAGGAACAAGTTAGTGTGGAGGCTTGGTTATTAATGGCTCACTTTATCAAAGGCTTCACCCGGTGCATCGTCCCACGTGGTTCCTAGAACTAGGAAGTCTCCGACACCCCGGGCCAGGGCCAAGATACAGTTACCTCCTGACACCAGTAAGACCAGGAAAGGGAACTCTACACTGGAAGAAACAACAGGATAGTAAAAACAAATTTACTTGTTTTTTTCTTATTAAGAACAAATATACTCAACCTAATTTCCTTGGCTCCATACTAATACAACTAAATTATATTGTCTTTATTGGAAGACCTATTAAAGGGACTTAGTTACATTGTCCAAATCCTCAAAATAAATTTTTCATTCTAGTGGTTCCCTCATACCTTGTTGTATTCGTATTAACAATAAAATCATGGGACAGGTTTCGGTTTTTCAAATTTCCCTTTCGTTACAAAGATATGTACGATCAAAGTATTCAGATAAGAAAAACTCCGGGCGAGTTTTTCTTCTGTGTACAAAGTGAGTGCAGTGAGTTATTGAATATCACTTTGCATTTTCGCTCATTACTTGGCCATGCAATGTCCATTTGACTTGAAATTTTCACACAATACCCTGTGGACATATGAGATAACAATAATATACATTGCATCAACCATTCATCACTTTTTGCACATGTCAACAAAGTTACTAGATCCCTTTAAAAGCAACTGCAAATTGTATGAACTAAGCACTCTAAACTCTTATCAACCCAGTCAAAGACACATTTATTTACCCATTGAACACAGTTTGATTTACACTCTCCATTAACCCCATCACAAGTATATATTCAGGACCAGTCCTGAATGGGTATATATGTCAGCTTGCTCGGGATATGTGTCTCATCTCAACTCTTCTTCACCATAATGCAAAAGGGGTTTAAAAGACTTTGTATTACTTTTCCATCATATGTACAGTAATACATGTAGTATGTGCCTCTATTTTGGTGAATGGGTGTCACTGGAAAATGGGATGTCTCAACTCCCCAGGGAGCATACATGCATACCTTTCTATCATGCGTACAGTGAGTGCATGAGCCTCCATGTGGTGTATGGGTATGAGAGGGAGGTGGGGGTGTCTCTGAAGCAACTCTCTGGTGTACTCCATCCCCACTCTTAGAGACAGGGGCATCCCCGGCATGGTACTTAGAGCAACGGCCGACAAATCCTGAAGGATTAAGTAAAAACAAACCCGAAAAATGTTAGTGATCAGTTGCATAAAGAATATATTTACTTTTTAGGTATCACTTTATCTAGTAAATTCTGCAAAAACAATAAAGTGGTTAAACCTTCAATGAGGCTCAGATCACTTTCAAGTCACTGCCAAAGCATAGTAGCATGGCAGTAAAATTGTAAATTGTAACTACTAGATAAATTATTGCACTGAAATACTGGTAGTATAAAACATAAAACAGAGAATATACTTGGTGTGATCAATGAAAAAGGAGTTCAATCCTTCAAGAAATGTGTGCATCAGCATCTTTTGCAGAAGACATCAAGTATCTGAGGACTCTCTGAAAATCTTAAAAGCTACTGTGAACCGTTGATTGGCCTATGAGGATGTCTTTTATGGTGCCCTTTTGCCTATATTTGAGTTTGATTTATTTATCCCATTATCCGCTATTGTTTGATGTAGCATTAACAAAAACAGGTTAAATACACATCTACCATGTTAACTCTTAGAGTGCCAGGGATTTTAATGCCCTATGGCATTTTTGTGCATTGTAACTCGCCAAAAAAATGCAAGCTAGGCACTCAAGGAGTTAATGGTCGTAATAAGTAATATGACCATTTAAACGCTATATGCCAGTTTTCTGGCTGTCCAGTGTTCACTGACAATGTATGTGTTGGCATGTGAAAATTGAACACCAGTTTGATGCATCGTCTATGCATTGCATATGACACACAACAGAATAATAATGTACAAATGAGTGGTTTTAAATAGTGTTCCAGTACCTCAAAGCCAATTCCTGCATCCTGAACAGCCCCATGAACCACAGGGTCAATGAACTGTCTGTGAAGGTCCTGGGCAAGCATGGGAATAATGCCTCCATTTCTGCAAAGATGAAAAGAAAGAAAAAAACGTAAGTTTACACATAAAAATAAAAGTAAAGTAAATTGTTTGAGTTTCAGAACTAAGCAAACAGATTTTTAAAGTTATCTTCATTTCATCACAGCTGATGGCTATGAAGCATTGAATAACGATGATATTAAATTTTGTATTTATTTATTTTATTTTTTTTTTGGGGGGGGGGACAAGTGTGTACAGCCATGTCATCTTGTTTACGTCACCCATATCATATACCTTGCATCATAATAGTCCCAAGCTGTTTCTATCACGTATCCACTTTAATCCTCCAAAGTCTTTGTTCGTTAATTAATATATACCGTATTTACTGGTGTATTAACCACATGTTTTTCCATAAAGAAGAACTTGCAAAAAGGGGGGAGCAGTTTATACACAGAGATAAAGAAACATTTCTTGAAAATACCACATATATGACTGTAATATCAGTTGATGTAAGTAAAAAGCTTGATATGCTTTTCTGTTATGAATTGTGCTCTAATCTGAAACAAGTATGTCATTTGTGTTGTTCTGTGTACTAAAAGTTTACAAAAGTTAGGGGGAAAGCATGACAGTTTGATTATGTTGCAATAATTTCCAGCACAGTTTTATCATTATAGAAATTGTTTTTTTCCCCTTCAATGACAACCCAAAGTTGAGGGTGCGGTTAATATACCGGTGCGGTTTATACACCGGCAAATACGGTAAACCAAATGTCATATTCCATGAACATCTTAAATAATCTGGTAAGATCATATAGAATCATATATAGTACATTAGGATTTTTGATTTAGGACATCTTCCCTATAGTTACCCCCCATACAAAGATGTGGACAATTACTTTCATGATGTACCTGCATGTACTTGAGGCAACAGAAAATGAAAGGAAAAGCAAATCAATATTATTTCTTACTTGGCATGAATCCTCGTCTGAGTATGCAGCCTCTCCCCTAAGACACGCCCATTCTCGTCCATGACAGCAGCACCAGTGTCATCGCATGTCGTCTCGATCCCCAACACTAGCCTTTTTTAATTCAAAGCAAATCAGAGTAATGACGATTTAATTTGATAAACTATTTCAGCTGAATGTTCATCCCTTGCTTAACAACCTGGTTGGAGATGAGCTATTATTTCTTTTTTCCTTGAATTATTGATACATACTTGTAAACAATGAAGGGAAAAATCATCACAAGCTGTAATTAATATTCGTTGAGACAACCTATATTGCTTTAAAATGTGAGAGAATATTACTAAAAAATGGAAACTACCCAACATATAAGTTTGTTTGCATGACCGTTTGCAGTTGAATTTAGTACATAGAGATAAATCTAAGTACAGTCAAACCTGTCTTAGTGGCAACCTGCCAGTAGCAGCCAACCTAGCTGCCAGAGCCAGTTGCCACCAAAGCAAAGGTGACCCCCTGCTGAGAAAAGCAATGTTATAGAAAGTGTCTAATGGTCACCTGTCTACAGTGGCCACATTTTTTGTTTCCCTTCGGTGGTCACTACCCAGGTCGAAAAAAAACAGTTGAAACCATCCCTTTAAAAAGTTTAAGTGGCATCAAACGGTAGCAGTTAAAATTCCCGGTTCCCAGTAAAGATAAATGGACAGATGAAGAAGACCAGTTAAAACCAATAGAAATACCAGTTGAAACCAATTCAAAATACCAGTTGAAACCAACTACTTTAACTGGTCCTCATGTACTGGTGAATCCCACTACTGGTTTCTTAATGGTTTCAACTGGGTTTCTTACTGGTCAGCCTAACAGGGTTCTTACTGGATTCTTACTGGATTCTTACTGGTTGTTCCAGTAGATTCCAATTGATTCCAGTTGATTCCAGTGTACCAATTTCCATATTGAAACCAGTTGGGCATCTGGTACCAGTTGGCAACTAATTTTCAACTGTTTTTTCGACCTGGGTATATACACAGGTTTGACTGCACTAGACTTATGAACTTTTTTCGTGACCTGCTTTGATGTCGGCGATGGTGTTTGCAAAGCTGCTGCTTCCCGACTTCTTGTCGCTTCGAAGCAGCGATACATGATTTGGATACGTGCTTGCAGGGGTGCAAGAAGGGCAATATACGAGAGCAAGACGATGTCACTGAGGCAAACATTTTGCTGGAAGTGGAACTGGAACTTGGAAGACACTTTCAAGCTTCAACAGTACTCAGCTCTGCTAAAGTTCAGGATTGCCCGCAGCTCTGTACGTAAAATGAAATGTAAGAATGATGTTATTATGTAATATGTACTTATTGTTAATCATCATGATTTTAAATTGAAAGATTGTTTCATCATGCATCAATTTTCTCAAGACTATATACCTTATTATTTTCCCCCACAGCTCAGCCCTTATCATATTAGTCACTATAGCTTACTGCCAAGAGTAAAAAATAAGTGACTTCACACCTTCAATAATCAAATTCAAAACACTTTCTGTCATTATGCACTTCCAGCCGTTCCGAGACCGAGTCTGAGTGACACGAGACCGAGTCTGAGTGACACGAGACGAGTGTCCACCATGCATTCTTTCCCCTTCTCTAACTAAATTCTGGCTCGCTCTCTCACTGACTCTCTCTCATGTTTTTTTATTCTCATTAGTAGAATTTCTTATAGTTTACTGTGTTAGTACTTATTAACTTAGCTTGGCCTGGCTTGCCTTTGCTTTGCCTTTGTCTTGCCTTTGGGCTTGGCTTTGCCTTTGGACTTTTTGGTCAGTCTAACTCTAAATTAGTAAATAATTGTAAATGCGTTAAAAATATAATTTTGTAAATGAATATTGGACTTAAATATAATATAGTATAATATTATGTACCATGCTCGTTGCGGTATACACACACACAAAAGTTTGCAAGAATCTTCAAGTTTAAAGGAGGTAGACTATACACAAAGAAGAAGAAAAGTCTTAGAAAGATACTCAGATGAATCAGGTCAGTCCCACGAACCCATTTTCATGTCAGCACTCAGAAAATACACATTCCTACTTCTACTTGCCTAGCCATATCCCTATTCGGTATTATTAATGAATTTACAGAAATTTAAGAAGGACAAGCCAGTATTACTGCAATAGAATGTGAACATACCAGTTTTCGTAGGTTACTTTGGCTACTTTTTCAATTTCTGAAGAAAACGTGACAGTCCATGGGCGCATCCATTTTGTTTTGGGAAAAGACTCTTGCCCAGCTGTTTTGTTATTATTATACTGTAATCGATATTTCAGAACAATATTGTTGAAACAGAGATGGATAAAGTTTACAAGCAATGTAGACAGTGGCGTAGCCAGGAGTTGTCAAAGGGGGCTCCAAAGAACATGTGAGTGTGAGGCCCGTGTGAGGGCGTAACTTGGCTTGGGCCTCAGTTCGGGGGGGGGGGGGGGGGGGGGGGGGAAATAATATTTTCACCGGCATGCATGCAGTGCAGCATTATAAAATAATCGATTGGGAGATCTACATGTACCCCCTACTCTTCTGTCTAGATGATCCATGATAATGAATTTTCCCAAAATTAGACATTATCATATTTATAATTTTCTAAAAAGTTTGTATCAAAATAAGAGATCGAGTCTAAACCCTACAATATGGTTTTGCATAATACACCAACAATCCTTCTTGACTCTCTCGGACCCACCTCCAGTATGGAGTATTACTAATAAAGTTGAGTTTTGGTATAGAGGGCGCTACACAAAATATTTTTTTTGGTGAGATAATGAAAAACTGAGTGTCAAATTCGAAAGAGCATACAATTTTAATGACAGAATAAACTTTATTTGATCAAAATCGGTTCAGAAATGGCTGAAATATCCATAAACATAACCATTTGTAATAATTGTGGGGCCCCACAATTATTCGATAATTTTGAACCAGCCGTTAAAAAAAAAAAATGCTTCCTCTTTTCAAATATTTACAAAGGAGGTATTTAAATAATTGTTGATTATCTCTCTATCTAATCACTATTTCAACAAAACATCACATGCACAATATTTTATTTAAAATGGTTGAAACCGATGAGTGTTAAGAGAACGCCCTTTTGAGTTTTTTAATAATAATAATGGTATTTATTCAACAAAATGTCACATTCACAGCTACAAGCTGAATTGCAGTGTCATTTGCAACAATATTTACAAATATGGAAACAACATTAATAATAACAGGCTTTTTTATTCATTTCGGGCATGGTGAAGTTATAACTTAGTTTGTAATGTAATGGTGCAGGTTTTGATCAAAACAGTTTGATCAAAACTGTACTCTCTTTACCAGAACTCAACTAGTACTGTTATTTAAATTAGACTGTCTATTAAACCGTTTGATTTATTCTTGACCATTGCATATGGGGGCTTATGCTTAGGTTGTTGAATATAGCCATCCCACTGCCCCGACTGCACCCTTCCCAAATCATGATGGTATAGTACCCCGGCCATCAAACAAACATGGACAAATAATAATGTAAGATTGTAAATAAGAGAAAGTTTGGTACTGATCACCAATTATAGTGCACAATATGGTATCGCGATTTGTTACTCATCGAGGGGGGGGGGGGGGGGGCACATTGAATGGTTTCGCACATTTAATCTTAAACCGATATATTTGCCGTTTTCATGGCCCTTTTGTACACTTAAAATCGAGCATGGTGGCTTAGCGGTTAGAGTGTCCGCCTCATGCACGGGAGGTCCCGAGTTCGAACCCAGACCAGCCATACCAAAGACTTTAAAAATGGTACCTCCTGCCTTCTAGCCAGACACCGTGGCATTTATAGAATGGAGAAGGGAAAGTTAATCACACGAGTTACCAGAGGACTGGTCCCCTTCTGTAACTTTGGCTACATTTAGTAGACGTGTGTGGCATAGGGCTAATGAATCGGAGATAGGCGCCGCCTTATGTGCCAACATTGGTACGGGAAGGACTTTAAAGGGGTAGTACAGTTTTGGTACTGCTGAACTTTAGTAACCAATCCTGGACAGTAACATTATAAACTAATAGTTAGTACTCCACCATGCTCGAAAGGTATACAAAATTACAAACGACTAAGTAAAAAGCCTGTTATCATTCAAAAAGAGCCATTTAAACACAAGAGGGCGCTTTCTAAAAAGGCATTGGTTTCAACCATTTTTCAGACAAAATAATGCATGTGATATTTTATTGAAATAATAGATCATCAACAACTATTTAAAAAACGCTTTTGAACATTTTTGAAAAAGTGTAAGCATTTTTTTAATTTTTTGAAAAAATCATCTAATTATTTGGGCCCCAAATAATTATAAGATCAAATATATGTATTGATATTTCAGCCGTTTCTGGACCGATTTTGACCAAATAAAGTTTATTCTGCCATTAAAATTGCACGTTCTCTCAAATTCGACACTCAGTTTTTCATTATCTCACAAAAAAATTGTGATGTGCAGCGCCCTCTCTACCAAAACTAAACTCCACACTAAACACTAAACACACAGGCACACCACCACTACCACCATTACCACCTCCAGCACCACCACCACCACCACCATCACCACCACCTCCACCTCCACCACCTCCACCACCACCACCACCACCACCACCACCACCGCCGCCACCACCACCACCACCACCACCACCACCACCTCCACCACCACCACCACCACTACCTCCACCACCACCACCACCACCACCACCACCACCACCACCACCACCACCACCACCACCACCACCTCCACCTCCACCACCACCACCACCACCACCACCACCACCACCACCACCACCACCACCACTTCAACCATTTTGAAAGAAGTGACTATAAAGGAGTCTACCATCATCGATCACTTTTCAACCAATCAAATCGCGTACATTTGACCTACATTGACCGCTCCCCTTGACGCCGTATCAACAATTTCTACATTGCCTCAGGAAAATTTGATGCGATTCTTATGTTTAACTTCTTTTTTCATCTTCATGGAACATATATGA